>CAUYLG010037125.1:0-184403 GCA_963573385.1 Cacajao melanocephalus | reverse complement strand
AGGAAAATGTGTTACATATACACTATGGAATACTATGCAGCCATAAAAAGAGTGAGACCATGGCTGGGCACGCTGACTCATACCTGTAATCCCAGCACTTTGGGAGGCCAAGGTAGGCAGATCACTTGAGGTCAGGAGTTCGAGACCAGCCTGGCCAACATGGTGAAACTCATCTCTAATAAAAATACAAAAATTAGCCAGGCAGGGTGGTGTGTGCCTGTAATCCCAGGTACCTGGGGGGCTGAGGCATGGGAATAGCTTGAACTCTGGAGGTGGAGACTGCTATGAGCTGAGATTACATCACTGCACTCCAGCCTGGCTGACAGAGTGAAACCCTTTCTCAAAAAAAAAAAAAAAATGAGATCATGTTCTTTGCAGGAACATAGATGGAGTTGGAGGCCATTATCCTTAGCAAACTAAGGCCAGAACAGAAAGCCAAATACCACATGTTCTCACTTATTAGTGGGAACTAAATGATAACACATGGACACATAGAGGGGAACAAAATACATTGAGGCCTACCAGAGGGTGGAAAATGGGAGGAGGGAGAGGATCAGGAAAAATCACTAATGGGTACTAGGCTTAATACCTGAGTGACTAAATAATATATACAAGAAACCCCTGTCACATGAGTTTACCTATATAACAAACCTGCATATGTACCCCTGAACCTAAAATAAAAGTTTAAAAAAAATCTCAATTTGGAAAGGAGACTTTATTTCCTGTAAAGGTTTATAGCCTCCAAGGGGACCATCCTGACAGGCTGGGAAGTGTAGCCTCTGGTTGAAACCCGGAAATAGTACTTCCAAGGAGGAAGGGTTAAGGTAGGAACTTAGGCTGAAAGGGTTGGCTAAACATACATATTCAACAGATTATAGGAAGGGCTATGAATATTAATGAAGTGGGTCCTGACACACACATACTGAACAAACACGCAGGTTACATACAACTTACGTTCACCTTGGGGTGGCGACTTAACATTTAAGTGTGTTATAATTAGGCCTTGTAGGTCAGAAGGTGAAGCAGACACACAAAATCAGTGAAGTGAGCAGACTTTGTAAACTAGCCAGAACCAGTCCATGGTGGGTGGTCTCTCAACAGGAGAAAGCTACTGAAATCAGTCTCTGATGGAATCCGAGCTGTACGTAAGGCTGGTGGAACAGGGGGTCAGTGGCTCCGTGTCTGTGAACTGGGTGAGTTGTGGTTGTTGTAATCTTGCTTATCTAGAGGCCAGTGCTAATTTGGCTGCTAGAGATAAAGAAACCATGTGGCGGTTGGAACCTAGTTTATTCTTTAAGTGTGGGGTGCATGACTTCACCCTTGCCTGGCATGGCCCTAGGTCCTGTTTATAATTTGGTGTCTTACTGCCACAAAGAGTCTGTTTTGTCAGTCTTGTGATCTCTATTTTTACATGAATGCTGGTCGGTTGCGTTTAAACCAGAAAGGGAAAGGGGATAGCAAAGTATATTCTACCTTTCACCCCGTGATGACTGGAGATTCAATGTTTAAGGTTTCTCTGGCGTCTCTTTGGCCAAGAGGGGGTCCAATCAGTGGTTGAAGGGCGTATAATTTTATTTTCATTTTTCATTTTTTTTTTTTCAGATGGAGTTTTGCTCAGTTGGCCAGGCTGGAGTGCATGGCATGATCTCGGCTCACTGAAACCCCTGCCTCCCAGGTTCAAGCAATTCTCCTGCCTGAGCCTCCTCAGTGGCTGGGATGGCAGGCATGAACCACTTCACCCGGCTAATTTTTGTATTTTTAGTGATGACGGGGTTTCACCACGTTGGCCAGGCTGGTCTCGAGCTCTGGATTTTATTTTTAATTTATATTTCACACCTCATCTAAAAAAAACAGGACTTCTATGATGTTTTCACTTTCTCATAAACTTGCAAAAGGAAAGATTTTGAAGAACCCAATCAAAAAAAGAGTGCTTTGCTTCTTTTACAAGTTACAAATGCACACTTTTATAATCATCTCAGTACCTAGGCTAGCATCTAAAAGTGTAATGCCAGTTCATCAACGACCCTAATCTAGTAAGAATGGTTTGGAGTATGACCCTGGGGAGGGAAAACCAGAGTGAGGCGTGAGTAGAAGAAAAGCAAACTGGCCAGGTGCGGTGGCTCACGCCTGTAATCCCAGCACTTTGGGAGGCTGAGGCGGGTGGATCACGAGGTCAAGAGATCGAGATCATCCTGGCCAACATGGTGAAACCCTGTCTCTACTAAAAATACAAATATTAGCTGGTCATGGTGGCGCGCACCCGTAGCCCCAGCTACTCAGGAGGCTGAGGCAGGAGAATCACTTGAACCCGAGAGGCGGAGGTTGCAGTGAGCTGAAATCGCACCACTGCACTCCAGCCTGGAACCTGGCGACAAACCAAGACTCTGTCTCCAAAAAAAAAAAAAAAAAGAAGAAGAAGAAGAAAAGCAAACCTAGGTCGTTTGTGCTTTCCCTTGTGACACTGGGTGGCAATGATGTTGAGATGGTTTGAAACATTAGAGAAATTTCTTAATATTGATGCTATAGATACTGGGGAACATAGTGAGAAAAAAATCCTAAAACTTTGGTTTAGTTTCACAGAAATAATGTTGATTTTATTTATATAAACCTCTAGCTCTAATTCTCTATTTTATGTACCAGAGTAACAATTCTACAGCACTATATGTTTATTAGATTCATACTTTTGTGATTTTATTTGACTATTGGCAAAATCCACATAGGATGACCACATGTTCTAGATTTTCCAAAAATAATCCAGTTTCAACATTTTGGTCCATCTGTGTCAGTAAATTAGTATAACTTCTCCTAAGAAATTCTATACCCAGAGAAGTTATTGTAGTCCACAGAATCCTACACGGACCCCAAAATTGCTGAATGACAGGGGCTACTTGGCATACCAGATCATGGCAAAAGGAGGGTGGGGATAGGAGTGAGGAGGAGTAAGTTTTGTTTCTCTCCTTTTGTGCGAGACTGACCCTCAGTGACTTTTGGAAGCAGGGTCTGTTGGGGTACATTCTTGGCAGCTGAAGTTGGGTCTGTGGACACCGTGAACAGATCCCTCTCACTGGCAGGGACGCCACCCTCAGCTGCCATCAGCACTTGCTTTGCAAGGCTCACACCTGCCCCTCCTCCTGATAATTGCCCTGGGGTTGGTGGGGGGAGCTCCTAACCATGAAACACTAGGAGATTTTGCCTTTTTCTGGGGGAAGCCCTCAGCCACTGACTGGCTGGTACTGAGTGAAGAAGTCTAGGCGCCTCGACGGAAGGGATGACGACTCTGATGCCATCCACACTCTGAGCCTCCCCGTGGGATCAGGCTGAGGGTAGATATCAGCCAAACCCAAGCCTTTGCCAAACACCTTCTCCTACCTATCCTCTCCTGCTTCTCACAACTCCTTGTAGATTTTATCAGCGAGCTTAGCATCCCTAGCTCAGACACTGCTTCTAGAGAACATGCACATCTTATCCAACCTATGTCTTTCATTTAGTTCTCTCTTAGTTCTCTCTTCCGCCCCATACTTATATCCAGCTGGACCATAGAAAAAAGCGAACTCAGTCACTTTTTTTTTTTTGACGAAGTTTCTCTCTTGTTGCCCAGGCTGGAGTGCAATGGCGTGATCTCGGCTCACCACAACCTCTGCCTCCTGGGTTCAAGCGATTCTCCTGCCTCAGCCTCCCCAGAAGCTGATATTACAGGTGTGCACCACCATGCCTGGCTAATTTTTTGTATTTTTAGTAGAGACAGTGTTTCACCATATTGGTTAGTCTGGTCTCGAACTCCTGACCTTGTGATCCGCCTGCCTTGGCCTCCCAAGGTGCTGGGCTTACAGGCGTGAGCCACCATGCCCGGCCCTAAACTCAGTCACTTAATTCATTTTGCCACAAAGGGTGATAGCCTTGATCTTCTTGAAAGTACTTACATTTTTATTAGAAGATCTTAACCAGGTTAACTCAACTGGAGTTTAATGCAGTGTTTGGATGGCTATACCTAGATATATAAATCCTGGTCAAGACATGGCAGACCAGTAATTCTTTCTGTTGCATGAAATTTGCAGGAGTTCATTGATTTGGCCTGGGCTCCCATACTGGGCCCAACAGGCCAAACCAATATATAGTCATTCGTGCTCAATGAAATCATTAACTTAGGAGTACACTCAGGTAGCAAATAGTTCAGTTTTGGTTGGTTACAGCAGCTGCACTTTAGTCAATGGTAGACAGCCAGCTGTTCCAATAAAGCACCAGCTGTAACCAATTAAGTTATTCCTGCGGCCCTTCTGTTTCCTGTCCATTAACGCTGCCTGACCCTGTAGCAGGCAGGAGTTCTTTGAACCTGCTCTGTTTCTGAAGCCTGCCCTGTTTATGAATCTTTTTTAATTTTCAAATAAATTTGTTAAATTTAAACGTGCTTAAGATTCCTTCTTAACTCTTTGAAGCAATATTCTTTAAATATTAGTGGAACATCTGTCTAACAGAGAGGATATGTTTTCTTTAGGATGGGATCAGAGTAGGGGAGGGAAAGGTCCCTTGCCTCTTCTCTGTTGCTCTGGATGAGTCAGCTCTGTTTCCAAACAAAACAAAACTCTGAGATTGCTTGGCCCAACCCACTTGAGATAGTGGTAAAGGCCATTTGCTATTTCTTGAGCATGCCCTTTTGGGATGAATTTTCTCACCTTCTAACCTCCTAATCCATCACTTTAAGTGGTTTATCAAAATATTCCTTCCAGCCTCCCAGAGTAGAAAATATAGTAATACCCATGAGAGGGGTTAATTTTCTCCACCAAGTGCTATTCCCAGTGGTGTCATTGCTCAAATATAGCTTGTTGCCCCAGGGAACCTGGGTGACTGACCTTTCCCTTAATCCAAATCTGTGCATCAGAAGAAGGGGTTGAAGCACATAGAGGAGGCTGACAGGGGTTCTGCCACAGGGGTTTGCCTTTGAAAGGTGAAATGAAGGCATCTCACCCATGTTTCTGACGCTCATGTGTGACCTACACATGGTCTTGAACTCCTAACCTCGTGATTTGCCCACAGACACTAGAGTCCTAAAATTGTATCACTTTCCTCCACCACACAAAGGTTCATGGCAATGGGATGCTGGTGGTGGGGTTGGGACACGTGGTGGACAGGGATGATGGGTGAATTGTAAATGTGCAACTAGAATTCAGAGACCACCTACACACTTAATTTTCATAGATTGAAGTTTAGAAAGCCTACACATCTACTTAAAATTTATTTTTAAAGAAGAAATTACGGGGATCTTTGGACCGTCGGACAAAAACCATCCTCAGGAACTGTGCAGAGAAGGCCAACTGTAAATGAAGCCGTTTGGGTGAAGCGCTCCACAGTACTATGGAAGCTCTATCTGGAGGCAAAACATGGACAGGACTACTCAAGGACACTAGATAATGGAACAGGTTTTGTTTAATCTACATCTTCTGAAAAGCTTTCTATTTGCGTGACTTTTACATGTTCCCTTTTCTTTCTTGTCTTCTTTTGGATGGGTTATTCTTTATTATTATTCTTTTCTTGCCTTCTATGTATTTGAATTCTATAGTACTTCTTTTTAAAACATTTTATGGTGCTTGTTTGAGGTTCACAATGTGATGTTAGGGGATACATATAGATAGTAAAGTAGATTAACATACCTGTCATCTCACATAGTTCCTTATTTTGTGACCAGAGAGGCTAAAATCTACTTATTTAACAAAACTCCCTAACACAATTTTGTTAACTCTAGTCCTCACCTTGTACATTAGGTCTCTAGACTTGTTTCTCCTATACTACTTTGTGCTTAATCTAGTGATTACTCCAGAGATTATAACATGCATCCTTGTGTTATCAATTCCAATATTAACACTCTCACTGCCCAGACAGTACAAAGACTTTAGAGCACTTTACTCCCTTATAATTTATATGGTATTGTCGTATGTTTTATGTCTCCCTGTAATCTTATCATCAAAAATACTTTCTGCAGTCAATATTTACTAAATGACCAACATTTTCTTATTCTTTATTCCTTCCTGCATTTTCACACCTCCACTGGGATATTTTTATTTCTACCTGTAAAAGACATTTAATATTTTCTTTAATGCAGGACTGTTGGTCACAAATGATTCTAGTTAGTTTGTCTAAAAATAAAAGATACTTAATATTTAAGATTAAACCAACTGAGTTAACCCTTGCAGACTTATTTTGAAGCATTCCTGATCTGTGTCTCCCTGTTTCTTCATTACATCTTTTCTGCATTATCTTCCTTTTCTTTCCAGCTTTTATTTCATGTTCGGGGGTGCATGTGCAGGTTTGCTATATGAATAAATTGTATGTCTCAGGGGTTTGTTGCACAGATTGTTTAGTAATAACAGATTTAGTAATAACACAGATTGTTTAGTAATAACTTGAGTAATAAGCATAGTACCTGAGAGGTAATTTTCTGATCCTCACTCTCCTCCAGCCTCCACCCTCACGTAGCTGCTTGTGTCTATTGTTCCCTTCTTTGTGTCCACGTTATTCAGTATTTAGCTCCCACCTACAAGAGAGAACAGGCAGTGTTTGGTTTTCTGTTCCTGTGTTAATTCGCTTGGTATAATGGCCTCCAGTTCCATCCATGTTGCTGCAAATGACATGGTCTCCTTGTATTGCCTTTTTTTTTTTTAATGGCCGTATAGCATTCCATGGTGTATATCACAATTTCTTTCTCCAGATCTGCATTATTTTCATCACTTCAAATTCACTGTTGATGTTTTAATCCACCATACCATTATTATTAAAGCATCTTTTTACTCAATCATCTTTAATCCCCAAAGTTTGAAATGGTAAAAATGGAAATGAACAGTTAGTCTCCTTCATATCATTATCCACTCCCTGTTTTCCTGTTAGACGCACCACCTCGTCTTTCTAGTGCTCTGGCTTCCAGTGTTTCTCCTTGACCAAAAGAGTCACCGTTGTCCATCCCCAGCCAGCCCACCCCTCCTGGAGTGGAGCCCTGTGAGCCTCTTCCCATCAACTACAGTTAGAGCCACAGGACTAACCACAGCTCTGGGGAAGGCGATGGAGCTCATGTGTGGGATTATCATATTCAATGATGAAGGAAATGTATCTGGAAAAGTTAAAGACGTTATTTCTCACATATTTGCATTTAAGAAATTTTCCATATATTGTAGGACTTGGTAGACATTCCAGGAGTCCTTAGATGATTCTTGAGGAAAGGAGGAAATGTTCCCAGTTTTATAATGTAGGTATGAAAAGTAAAACATAATTACTTGGTCTATTTTAGTAATATGACTATAAGGTATTTGATATCAGGATAGTAGCACTACAAATAATTTCTTTATGTAATTAGAACATATTGGATATAAGAAAAATGCAAAATACTGAGAGGAAGAACAACAGAACAAGAGGGTGAAGGGGAAGGGGGAAAGGAAAGGGAAGAAACAAATGGTCATGGATACCAACTTCATCAACTCCCTTCTGGCCATGCCAGCCTGGCTAAGTTATCTGTTCTTTTCTGCTGTCTTTAAATTCCTGCTTCCTGGCGCATTCACTCCCTTATCTTGATTCCATGGCACATATTCATCTCTCTCCTTTTCATACAACCCTGATCCTAGAGCACTTTATAAGAATTACTTTCTAGGATGCACATACAGATGGTCCCTGAATGACAAGGATTTGACTGACAGTATTTTGACTCTATTAAGGTATCCATACAACCATTTTGTTTTTCACGTTTAGTATAATATTCAATAAATTGCATGAGATTTTCAACACTTTATTATCAAGGAAGCTTTGCGTTAGATGATTTTGCCCAGCCATAGGCTAACGGCTTCTTTCCTCTATTCCTTTCTAAAGCAATAGGCTAATGTATGTGTTCTGGACACAATTAAGGTGGGCTACACTAAGCTGTGATGTTCGGTAGGTTAAGTGTATTACATGCATTTTCAATTTATGATTGGTTTATCAGAAGGTAACTCCCTTGTAATTGACGGAGCACCTGTACTTTCAATACCTTACACAAGAAACTTTCCCCTGTGGGGAAAACAAGGCTGCGTTCCCTTGACATATTCCAGAATCCCACTGCGGTCATCTATTCTTCTCTGAAGCCATGGCTGGTGAGACTCAGTCATCTTCTACTGAATTGTTGCCTCTTATTGTTTAGTATATGTAAATATGACATGCAAAGTTTGATCTAACAGCTAGAAAATGTGGATCTGTTGAGATTGAGCCTCAGTGAAATGAAAACCTTCGCAACTGTCCCTCTTCCTTTACTTTTTACAAACATATAATTTGTCAAATGGGAATGTGTAAATTAATTTCTTATGCCATGTAGCCTTTGTGGATATCAGTCCTATAAAGATGAATATCTATTCCTTTGAGCCTTATAAAAAGCCAGCTAATTTAGTATATTAGTTCTGTACAGCCCAGACTCTGCTACATATAAAGAGCCCGAATGCTAAGCATACATTCCACCTTGCTGGTAATGGAAGGGAACTTGGACATTGGCCTCCTTTAGGGCATATTTGCCCTAACGAGTCTCATTAAGCCATCGCTGTTCAGATAATCCCAGCAACCCATATCTTACATTTATAAGTGGCCAAGAGCATATCAGAGCTTCTCTAACCTGACCTCCCCGAGACAATGGATTCATCTTCCAAAACAGCTCTTTATAAGTCAGTCCTCTGTGCCTGCCACTGCCCTCTGGGTCGACCAGACTTCACGAATAGTGCACAGAGCCTGTCCATAAAATCCAGCTGACTTTCACTGGTTTTTACAAAGTTGGCTTCCAACCTATGTTTGGCCTCAGAATGAAGCTGCTTGGGACCCCTTCCACTAGTAGATCCAGAATAAAATTGTTTCCCATCTGCGTTCTTTGCACCTGCTCCTGGGACTCTGTCTATTGTCAGATATGAAATATACAGACAAATCTCACTTCAGGATGTCTTGTTTCCGTGGATCGTTTTTAGTTGGAATAAGCACCTCCCTCCGCTTTTTACATCTCTTCAGCACTGGTGTATCTCCTGTTACTTCTTTCTCTTTCCGTCTCTCCATTTTCCTTTTTCTGGATTTACTGATGAAGCTGTTAAAGGTCAATCAGTTTTTAAGTACATGAAGAGTAAATACTGAGTTTCATCTGGTTCTAAAACAGGTATTCTGGGGTGAGTTCATAGCAATACTTTCTATCTATTGAAATGGCATCCCAGTGGCAGAAGCTGCCTTTGTCAGTTTCATCACCATATCATCTCTTGGGTACCATGGCTGTGGTGCTTTTTCTTGGTGCCATTTGCCTTGGCATGTTGTCTGTGAAGGAGCCTGGCATTGCAGTTCCTCCCTTGATCTCCAACAGGCATTTAGGGGCAGTAGACTTCACCCACAACCCTGCTGGCTCCAGAGTCCACTCAAGACACAGTGCTTGGTTCATTGGATGGGTAGCTATTCCCTTCACTTCAGCTATCTTAAATGTAAGTACAAGTAGCTTGTATTTATATAGTGATTTAAAGTTTCTTACCATGTGTTACTTCATATGAGTCTTATAAACTCTGTGAAGGATGGGAGTTTAATAGAAGCATTTTATAGCTGTGGAAACTGAGCCTTGAGCTAAGCAATATACTAGCAATTAGTGGCGACTGATTCACACCTAAGTATTTCAGCTTCTTTCCTCTATTCCTTTCTAAATGACCATTTATTTTTGTGGCAGGAGTCCTGGGCTTAAAAACTTTTGCCCTGAGGTCAGCCAAATGCTTTCAGGCACTCAATTGTACTTCACAGGCCTGGGCACTCAAAGCTAAGTGTATGCGTTGACACATGCGTGCCCAGGATGACATGGGCAACGAGCCCAGACCTGTCCCCAAACTCTTCTCTGTCCCTGGCAAAAGGCATCAGTTTCCATTCAGCCACTGCATGGTACTCTGTGCCCCAGAGCAGCAACAGCAGCAGGGCGGGCGGAGAGAGCTGTAGTCCTTACCCTGAATGTCGTTCCACTGCCTACAGGATGAAAGCCACGCTCCTTGGCGAGGAAGCCCAGCCCTCCGCTAGCAAGTCCTAATCTCTTTCTCCAAACTCACCAGCTGCCAGCCTTGCTCCCCATTTCCCTGTTGCCAAACATGCCTCTGACGCCAGCCATGCTTCTTTATACCTCTGTGTCACTGCATGTGCTGCCCTGTGGCGGGGCATGGTGCTGTTTGCCCACAGGCCTTCCTCTCCTTCCTCACCATGGTCTGCTCACCTCTCTTGCGCTTCTGTCCTCTATCATGAGAAGAACATGCCCTGAGCAACCACCGACCTCCAAACCTGGAGCCAGGAGGAGCACAGTTGAAGACAGTCCGCAGCTGAAGCCAAGTCCAGTTGAGCCCAATAATGCCCAGCCAGCCAATGGACCGGGAGCTAAAACAAATGCTTGCTGTTATAGCCACGGATTTTGGGGGTCATTTATTACAAATCTTATTGCATATTAATGTTAAGTACTTATTTATTGCATTCCCTAGGTACATACAAATGTGCGCACAAACGCTTCTAAAATTGTTTCCCACCTGTAAAAGCTCCTACTGATTTTCCAAGACAGAATTCAAGGGAAGACTACCCTGAGGTCAAGTTTAAATCTCATTTAAATGAAATGTTAGCAGCTGATCTAGTTTAAGCTAAACAGCAGGACTGGGCTTAGGAAGAGGCAGAGAGAGTAGTTCTCCAAGAGGCGTGAAGTCAGGAGCCATCCACCCCAACATCCCTGGACCCTGGCATTGACAAATGTGTTCCTCCTGAAAGGACTGTAATGACCCACTTGCTTCTACATCAAGGTGCCCTGTAGCCCAGACTTCCACAGTCGGTCTCCTGGCTTAAGGCTTTCAAGGTTACCATCATGAACCTTTAGTAGAGAAAGTATGATATGTTGCAGTGTCTCAGAGAGATTCATTAAGCCACAACTAGTGAGTTGCCACTTTTGTGTGAATTGATTTGCGAACTAGCAAAACACAAGGCCGTGATAGAAAGGGAAGAGGTGGATACATTTGGATGGGGCAAGACAGGGAGCAAGGAGTTGCTGCTGGGGGCTGTACGCACCTGAGACTGCAATGGATTGAGCTGTGCCTGTGGGGAATCCATCGCAAACGTGGGCCTGGATCAACGGCCCTGCAGGTGGAATACCAAATAGAAATCGGGGAGAATGAAATGAGAAATATCCCCTGAGCTATCTGTGAGAAAAAGGGACCATATAACCAATCCCCAGGCCTGATGGATCCTGCCTTCGCCATGGGCCATGAACTTGATTCTGTTTCTCCGTGAAACATACACACAGCTATTCTCTTCTGCCAGTCTCAACTTCCTCTTGGTTTATTAACTTTGACTTCTAGATAGTAATGTAGCTGGGCAATTTCAAATAGAGGCCTTTTCTGCTTTCGAGGGCTAAGATCCAACTTTGCATTATTAACATATATTTATGTGTGTGCATGTATGTGTGCATGCATGTATGTGTATATATGTGTATTATATAGTATATTTTTCTCTGGGAACTTAATGCTGCCTTTGAGGGCACAGGCCCCAGCTCCCTGGTATTTCTGCTACAGAACTCTGGCAGGCACCCAGGGAATTGGCTGGCCTGAGGACTAGGAGCATGTGGGACCAGTGCCTGGGGCTCCCAGCCAGGTTTTTGGCCCTTGCCATGCTGCCCTCTATAACTGACCCCTTGCCCTCTGCAGAATGCCTGTGGGTTTGAGGCCGTCCCAGGAGAATTGCTGCTAGCTGCTTCCAGCTGGTGACGTCCACAGGCTTGGAGGCCGTGGCTCCACAGGCAGCATGCCCTGCAAGTGACCAGCAAGAACGTACCCAGAGGCTGCAGTTTCAGCTCTAGATGGGGACCTCTTGTCTTGCCATGCCCATGTGTCCCAAGCAGGCACGTGAGAGAAAAGAGATTCAGAATCTCTTCTGCACTGATGGGCTCTCAAAAGGCATGATATGTGCTTGCATAGAGAAGGCCAGTATAGATTTAGCCAAACAGGACTGGGTTTGAACCCTAGCCCCCGATGACACCTGTGTGACCTGGTGAGGTGGCCCGGCCTGCCTGGGCCATAGTCCTCACGGGAAATGGGGTTGCATCTGCATTGGACCTGCCTCCAGGGTGCTGGCCAGCCATGGGCTCAGCCTGTCTAAGCGCTCAGTGATGCCAGTCTCGGTATCATCACTGCCTGAGCACCACGGCCTGCAGGTGGGGTGAGGTAGGGTAAGGGAGGGTCCATGGCTGGGACCGGCTCCAATGTTGATGAGCGTCTCCTTTATATGAGGTACTGAGCAAGTACTGTCCTCATCCAATCCTCCCAACAAACTTAGGAGCTTGGTTTGTTCATCCCCAGGTCACAACCGAAGAAGTCACCTCTCACAAAAGCCACCCAGCTGATGGAGAGAATTAGGCCTACATCTGGCCTCCTGATCTGCTTCCTTAGGAGTCCAAGGACCCAGATGTCCTCCACATTAGCTCATTTCCCACAGGGCTGCACTTTGTCATCCACATCCAAAGTCGGGTGGAGTTAATTCCCTGCAAACCCCACCCTTGGCTCTGCAAGATGAATGCCGAACCCTTAACCTCGCCCAGGAGAGGGACCATTCACACCCCAGGGACTGCAGCTCCAGCTCCAGCTCAGCTCCGAGCACCCATCAATGCACACAGGCTATTTGACCCCCTTGCCGGCCCCCAGGAAGCCCACGCTTGTGTCTGTGCATTTGTGCTGCTGCATCTTCCAGGGATCACGCTTCTCCTCTAATGCCTCTCCCTGTGTAAGTGTGACCTCTCTGGGGAAGCTCTGCCTCATCCCCTGGAGAGACGCACTTGCTCCCTCATTTGGGCCCTCTTAGCATGGTGTTCGTTCTTCATTGCATGGAGCTATCATTGATCAGTGTGCATGTTCACTAGGAGCTCCTAATGAAAATTTCACTCAACCAATATTTATTGGACCCTTACGAGCCTGGGGATCTTTTAAGTGCTGAACTCTATGCAGGCAGGGCTGTCTCAGCCACCTGCTGCCTGGGTGGCTCTGGGCAGGCCCTTCAACTCTGTGCTCAGGATCCTCATTTGCACAATCAGCTAAAAGTAGCATTTTGTTCCTTAAGTTTTTATAAAAATTAAATTAGTTAATATAAATGAGGTGCTTAGAATAATGTTTGGTTCACAGTAAGAGCTAGTAAAGATTAACTATTATTACACTCAGTAAATATTAAATTAATACACGAAAATAGCACAAATGGAAGCCCAATTTAGCCTTTTGCCCTTCACGGACCACAGGTTCCCTTTCTTCCATATCTATAGAAAACCTTCTGTACAAAGTAGTTACTCAACATTTATTAAATACAAAGAATAAATTAAATATCACAGAAAAAAGGATGCTAACACCCACAACAGTACTTACTGGAAGATATCAAGCATTCAGACCATAGGCTATTACTAAACTTCAGTTTGCCTTTAAATGAAAATTTTCGGGGGCAGAATCTTGCTCTGTCACCCAGCTAGAGTACAGTGGCATGATCATAGTTCACTGCAGCCTCAAACTTCTTCTGGGCCGAAGTGACCCTCTGCCTTGACCTCTCAGTATCCGGTATGTACCATTGTACCTGGCTAACTTAAAAGCATTTGTTTTAGAGATGGGGTCTTGCTGTGTTGCCCAGGCTGGCCTCAAGCAATCCTCCAACCTCAGCCTCCCAAAGCACTGAGATGATAGGTATGAGCACCATACTCAGCTTAAAACTTTTATTTCTTAACTGACAATCAAGAACTTGTACTAGAACAACTAGCAAGGAACCCCTTCAGGATATTTTGTACTTGTTTTAGCCAAATTGGTTTCAGTTTGGGTGACATTAGATTTTCAGTTGTTTTTTGGTAATGTAGACACACATTACTATTTGCTTATTTTATATCCTTCAACTTTGAGTGTTGTCAAGGGCTCTAGTTATAGAATCATCTAGTCTTTAGGAAAAGAAGAGACCAGAGGGTTATTAACACAGATTTAGTTGTGACAGTTTGCCAGGCATGGGATAAGAACAGACGTGTTAAATATGTGTGATGAAAGGTAAGTATTTCCGGAATCTATACTGCAACAAACCTATATCCCCTATTCTCTTATCCCATCCATCTGTGTACTCATTCTTCCACAGCTGTGTCGGGTATCTATGCCATAATACAGCTGGGCACCTCAGGGAGACCAGGACAGCACTATTAGCCTCTAATTTCCAAGCAGTTTCTATTTGAGAGTAATGCTAAGGCGAGGTCACAAATAGTGTAACAGTCAAAGTAGGACATATGAACTAAGACATTTCATGGTTCCAAAGTGTAGCCATACTTACAGTTTTTAAATTTAGGGCTAAATTCTGCAATTTACATGGAAGTATAAGGTACATGGACATTTGCAGCTGCTGAACAGTCATTTGTTGCTAAATCGAGAGAAGTCTCTCTTATGATAATTAGTATATTGAGTGTTTATTATAGTAGTTATTGAAAAAGAATCTCTAAGTATTTTTGCTTTGCTCTTCAAGTTTAGTAGGGAAACAGTAAAATAAAAACAATTTAACACACAAAATAAGAGTACAAATTTGTTTTTTATGATTGTTAGTAGTAGACATAAATTAAAAAAAAATGCATTTGCAAGCAGTGTAGGTGATGTTTCAGAAACTACTGGAATGTTAAGGCAGTAGGTGGTGATATTGTGTATAAAATTACAAAAGCAATATGAAAACTTGTGTTAGTTTGAAAGCAACCACAGGTATCATTTACATACATCATTCCTTTGACAAAGTGGGTATAATCTAGCTGAATCATGCTCTTTAGACCGTCTGCTATTCTGTTTTCTCTCTAAAAGGCTTATGGTAAAGTAAGCCTTTCATTGTGTTATGTCCTTGTGTGAAAAGGTATTACCCAAATTATGCTGACCTGATGGGAACCAACAGGTAATAACTGGTTATATAAAATAGGCCAGGGTTTTGGAGCCCCAAAAAAGAAAACCAAAGGAAAGCCAACTCTGCCACCTGGTGTAAAAACAGACAATTACAACTTCTTTCCTCAAACAAAACACAACAGCTCTTCCAGTTATTCCTCATATTCCTCATTTATCAAGGATTATCATGACCTGGTGATAATTTTGAGCGAGTGTTCCCTCTCCCTCCTTGGGTAACTGAATCTTGATGCATATATTTTTTAAATTGCTTATAGGAATATTTCTAAAATAATTACTAATTTACTGCCTTAGTAAGTGAGGGAGATGAACCCAATCACATCTTTCCTTGATGACACAGCGTGCTGACTGTATTGGTCCATTTTCTGTAGCTATAACAGAATACCATAGACTAGGTAGCTTATAAGAAAAAGCAGTTTCTTATAGCTCATGGTTCCGGAGGTTGGCAGGTCTGAGAGCATGGCATCAGCATCTGGCAAGGGCCTTTCTGCTGTTTCATGACACGCGGAAGGCATCCCATGGCAAGACAGGGCAAGTGTGCATGTCAGCTCAGGACTCTCTTCCTCTTCCTATAAACCCACAAGTCCCTTTGTGGGAACCCCACCCTGATAACCTTATCTAATGCTAACATCTCCCTTTAATACTAAAAGGTCCCATCTTCAAATTCCATCAACATAGGAATTTGGGGATTAAGTTTCCACACACAAAATGTATGGGACACAGCCAAGCGCGGTGACTCACGCCTGTAATCCCAGTATTTTGGGAGACCAAGGCAGGCAGATCATTTGAGGTCAAAAGTTTGAGACCATTACGGCCAACATGGTGAAATTCTGTCTCTATTAAAAATACAAAAATTAGCCAGGCATGGTGCTGGGTGCCTGTAGTTCCAGCTACTCAGGAGGCTGAGGCAGGAGAACTGTTTGACCCTGTGAGGTGGAGGCTGCAGCGAGCCAAGATCGTGCCACTGCACTCCAGCCTGGGCGACAGAGTGAGATTCTGCCTCAAAAAAAAAAAAAAAAAAAAAAAAAAGGCTCACGCCAGTAATCCCAGCACTTTGGGAGGCGAAGCGAGCAGATCACCTGAGGTTGGGAGTTCGAGACCAGTCTGACAAATATGGAGAAACCCCACATCTACTAAAAACACAAAATTAGTTGGGCATGGTGGCGCATGCATGTAATCCCAGCTACTTAAGAGGCTGAGGAAGGAGAATCACTCCAACCTGGGAGGCGGAGGTTGCAGTCAGCCAAGATCACGCCATTGCACTCCAGCCTGGGCAGCAAGAGCGAAACTTCTCAAAAAAAAAAAAAAAAAGAAAAGAAAGGAAAAAAAAACGTATGGGATACATTCAAACAATAGCACTCATTATAAGCATTAATTAGTTCACTTTCTCTGCAATAGATAACAGAGATAACCTCAAGGTTAAACAATACTTTTGCTAAGCCTGACTGACCTCATGGATTGTACTTCTTTAGCTTGCAACACACAGTGTTTAAATTGCTGCTCTGTATGGCGTTGCTGCCTGCTGTGGAAGCTGACCAGGAACCTGGGGCTAAGGTGACTGGAAACCTAGTTCCAGAAACATGAAGCTATGAGGCAGAGATGGGTTCCACTGCAAGCAGGTGGCCTCCAGATGCAGCAGTAGACCATAAAAGTAGACTAGAAAGTCAACAGGTTAAATTGGCAGGGAACTCTCATGAGACAAATGCAAGGAAGGGGCCAAAAGAATAAAAACCAAGCAGAGGCTGGGTGCGGTTGCTCATTCCTATAATACAAACACTTTGGGAGGCCCAGGTGGGCTGATCATTTGAGGTCAGGAGTTCAAGACCAGCGTGGCCAACATGGCGAAATCCCATCTCTACTAAAATACAAGAAGATCAAAGAGACATGATAGTTCACGCCTGTAATCCCAGCTACTCAGGAGGCTCAGGTGTGAGAATCGCTTGAGCCTGGGAGGCAGAGGTTCCAGTGAGCCGAGATCTCACCATTGCACCCCAGTCTGGGCAAGAGAGTGAGACCCTATCTCAAAAACAAAACAAAACAAAACAAAACAAAACAAAAACCAAAAACCAAGAGGAGAGTTGAAGGGAGACAAGAGAACTATATGATGGTCTGAGTACTGCTGTCCCAGCAAAATTCTGCAACTTTCTTGACTGTGTCTCCAGCTCACCCTTACTGAGCTCATTCAAATCCTGGTGCTTCATTCATCACTAGCATCACAGCAGTGCTCAAACCTCAGTAGGAATAATAATCAGCTGGAGAACAGGTCACAGAACGATCCAAGATGCTCCTGCATGTCTTCATTTAAAAAATAAAGCCCACAGATGACCTTGATCCAGATGGTATGAAGGCCCCAATTCGAGAAACAATATCAGCTCCTAAAATTCTACAATCAAAGTTGTTCGTCACATGCCAGGGAGTGGAACAAATAACAGATCTGCAACATATACATTGTGTGTCGTTTACTTTACTACTGACCTCTTTCTTTACCTAGAACCGTTTCTCATGAACCTTATTAATATAGAGCATCCCACTGACGCTGTTGAGGACATATTTATTTGAAACATTAAAAAAATAAAGTAGATAAACAGTGGAATATTTTCCCCCAACAAAACAACATAATGTGAAATTTTATTACTAAATACTCTGACACTAGAGGTAAATTTGTGATTCTAGAGGACTGGAATCAATTCAAGCATTAAGAGCTTACTGCCTAAATAGTTAGGTTTGGAATCTTTGCAGTGCCTGCTTATAATTTTCCCTTAGCCTGTGAAGCATGTTTTTGCTCATTTCACCCATCCAAACTCTAAACTTAATTTTATTTTACAAACTTCTCAAATTCCTTTTAAAATTGTTTATTTTATAATTGTATAAAATCTTCAAATGACAAGGTAGAATGATTTTTTTTCCAAATATTTTTCTATATGTACTCCATGTAAAGAGAAAAACAAATCATTTGTTTTTTTCCTCAATAATTATTTGTAAATAATTAATAGCAGTAGACCTTAAAGTGAATTTAATTTACCATTTTTATTTCTTAAAGTTTTGCTATAATTCTTAAAATTTGCGGCCACAGGTAGAGTGATCATGCATTCCACTTTCTCCAGGATAATCATAGCGATGGCAGTGGCAGCCCATCAGAATTGCTGCTGCAGGGAGGCCAGCTGCCCCAGGAGAGGCATGACTGGGGCTGCATGCTCTGGGGACTGGTGGGGGCTGGGAACAGGTAATCCCAGCAGAAGCCCCACATCCTACTGAGTTGGCCAGTCAGGAGCCCATAATCCCAGGCACAACTGCAGCCACCCAGCTGCAGCTCCAGACCTGGGCATCTCTGTGCTCTCAGGAGCCTGGAAAGACCCCTGCCCCCACAGTCTTGGAAGTGCCTGCTCCCACTCCCCAGCCTCTCCCTACTCCTGTGCCTGCTCCAGTGTGGAGCAAAGTTGTAGCTGAGCCCAGGTGCTGTCACAACCCAGCTGCGTGTGTGCCTGCTTGGGGTGGCACTGACACACCAGCCCTTCCACTGCCTTGACCCCCTCTGAAACTTTGGGAACCAATGAGCTCAGGGAGGATGGTGAGGGCTGAGGGTGGCTCGGTGCCAGCCTGCAGGTGCCCCTCAGCACGGACAGTCTGGGTACCCCAGATGGCATGTTGATGGTGATAGGAGGCAGACAGGTTCCTAGTCAGGAAGAAACAGGACTCCAGTGAAACCCCACTTTCAAGCCAGGAACAGCCTGAAGACTGGGAACCATACTGTCAGTTCTGGGTGGAGTCCACAACCCGGGGTGAGAACTTCATTGATTCCTTTTGGCCAATCTGATGGTGCTTTTTCCAGGTCCCCCCATGTCCACCCATGGACCAGTCAGCATGCACTTCCTCATTACAAGCCCATAAAAACCCCAGATTCAGCCAGACTCAGAGGCTCACTGGGACAACCTGCCTGTGGAAAGGAGCTACCCACTTTGGGTCTCCTGAGAGCTGTTCTGTCACGCAGTAAAGCTTCCCTCTGCCTTCCTCACCATCTAGTTGTCCATGTAATGTCATTCTTCCTGGATGTGGGACAAGAACTTGGAACCCACTGAACAGCAGGAGCAAAGGGAGTGTAACACGTTCCTGGCCGGCTCACTGAGCTGTGGGTGGTGACGCACTCCTGGACTACAGGAGTGAAGACTGGCAACCCTTCTGGGGGCCCAGACCTTGGGGTTCCCTGAGCCAGAGCTACTGTAACACTTTAACTCTCCCACCTTACGCCGGTGCCAGGCGGTGGCCCCATATGCCAGGAAGCAGTGGTGGGGCTGGACCAGCCCAGGAGCTGCAAGCCAGAACAGGATGGTGGGATTGAAAGAGCTTTAACACAAATGGGTTGAAACACTCCCCCCTCAAAATATGCCCCCTGTCCCCCTGCCGTGGTGCTTGCCACACTGTAGGCAGTGGGAAGGAGTGAAGAGCTGAGGCCCTTCTGGGGGCCCAGAGCTCAGGGATCCCTGAGCCTGGACTGTGACGCAATGTAACAACCTCTTCAGAACTGCAGTTCTTCGCATCTCCCAGCTTTTGGACACCACCATGTTCCCCGCTGCCCACAGCAGAAGCCACTTGCTGTACACCTGGTCCAGCTGCAGCCTCTCAAAGAGCCAGTGCCTGTGCTGGTGCCTGGAGCTGCCCATCCCACTGTGGCCAATGTGCCTGGCTACATGCAGTGGCCAGGCCTGAGCTCACTCATGTACATACCCCTTGCCACCCTGCTCCCGGCTTGCCTTTGGCAGGCATGGGATCTGGGTCGGTATCATGAGATGAGCACAGCCTGCTGGGCTGACTGGGTGGAATGAACCCAGCAGGTATGAGCAAAACCCAAGCAGAGGCACTGCAGGCCACAGAGGTTTCGGCTGGTGAAGTGACACCCTAAGGATCCTGTGACATTCATTTATACCTATTTTTTCTGGTGTATCCTATTTACTTAATGTCCCTTTTGCTCTCAAAAATATATTGCTTTGGATGGTAAATAATATGTTTATCCTAATATTAGGTAAATATATCAACTCACAAATAAATAGTATTATGTCTTCAGATTCAACAAAACCTTCACTTTTCTTGTCAGAAAAAAATACCTTTTTTAATGAAACAGCTTAAGCACATCTTAAAAAAAGAACTAGATGTTTCTTTCTGTATAATTTTGAAAATAGTATTCTAAAGTGCAATTTTTGTAAAAGTTTCACTTTTGGCAATTTTCACACACAACCCCCCTACTAGAACCCTCTAACTCTGGAAAACCAGAAAAACTAGATTTAACAAAAATAAGTTGGAAAACAATACTGAACTACCAGGCAGCAAGAACTTGAGAAGCCACTTTTCCAGGCAAAACAGTCCAGAAAGGTAAGTCATCTTTGCCTCTACTTTTGCACCACAAGACACCTGGATTTTCCAAAGTGGAAGCTGATAAGGTGCGCAGAGCTGGGGGAAGTCTCAGATGGCTAGAGAGACGAAAGTCAAAGCTCAGGACCCACCAAAAAGAGGGCCAAGGAAGCACTCTGAGTGAGTTTTCAGTTGGGATCCCTGAAAGGCTGCACCCCAGGAAAAGTCATGAACCTAAACCAGGTAGGAGTTTCTAAAAAGCCCAGATTTGAATCAAACTAATTGTAAGAGATATAGTAATATTCTCCTACCCCAGCTGCCTGTCAGAAGCAAACATAAATTCTCTCTTCTGGAAGATAGTATCATCCAGATTCTCAAATTATCTCCACGAATTTTTTTAACCCAACATCTAGCAATTAAAAATTAAAATTGAAAATGACCAGGCATCAAAAAATGACACAATGAACATAAAATCAAGAAAATATATAGGCAGTATATCCAGATATTGGATTTATCAGACATAAGCTTCAAAATGACTGTGCTAAATTGAATACATTTGATGTAAAGCTGAAGAAATGTATCAAGAAACTGAAAAGTTAAAAAATTCAAATAGGTATTCTAGAACTGAAAATGATAATGATGAAATTAAGACCTAAACAAAAGGGCTTAAGAGCAGAAATGAGTTAGGAAATTAAAGTATGGACAATTGAAAAATAGCTAGATTGAATCATCTCCATGCTTATCTCTCAAGCTAAAATAATAAAATACATAGAAAATAGGCTTAAGGCATATGTAGGACATGGTGAAAAGTTCTAACCATATGATATATTCGAGTCTCAAAAGGAGAAGAGAGAGAAAATGAGGCTGAAGCAATCTAAAAAGAGTTAATGGTGGGGAACTTTTTTTAAAAGACAAAACACTAAGCCAACGATTTAAGAAGTGCTACAAACCCTACATAAGATGATTTAAAAAAAATACACACTTATATTGTCATAGAATTATTAAAAGTTTTTAAAAATTGAAAGCAGATAGAAGAAAAATAGACGTATTTCCTTCAAAGGAACAACAACAAGGCTGGAAGATGACTTCTTAACGGAAATAGTGCAAGCCAGAGGATAATGGTTTCCAAAAGATAAAGAAAGTAACCCCAAATACAGTTCTATATCTAGTGGGATGAACCTTCAAAATAATGACAAATAAAAGACACCTTCAAATAAAAACTCGAATTTTCAAGAGCCAACTGTTCTAAGATATTAACAAGTTTGATTGTGTTGTCATGTATATAACACTACAATCAGAAATGGAAGATTATGCTTTCTTTTTCCACAAGACTGTAAGCTGGGACACAAAACATGCTTCAACAGAGTTCAGAAAATTAAAAACATACAAATACGTTATATGAAATCAGTACAACTAAGCTCAAAAGCAACAACACAATAGTAATACTTTTTCGTGTTTGGAAATTAAGTGATACATTGCTATAGAAGCTAATGATCAAAGGTGAATCACAATGGAAATTAGGAAGCATTTTTAACTGAATGATAAAAATATTTATATCGATACTTGTGGGATTTGGATAATGCCAAATTTAAAGGGACATATACAGCTTTAAATGAATATCATAGAAAAGATGAAAGGCTAACAATTAATGACCTAAGCATTAATCTCAGGAGTTTTACTTGAGTTTACATTTAAAATGTATGGTTTGTTTAGTGGTTAAAAAAAAATAACTGATAAGTATTTAATAAAGTAAATGCCCATTTGCAATTAAAAAAAGAATCTTAATAAACTAGGAATTGAAGCAATTTTCCTTAACTCAGTAAAATGTATAACCCATATATATTTTACATAAAATAATCCCATTTATAATTGCATAAAAATATTATTTAAAAATCTATCAATAATAATAGAATTTGCAAAGGAAATTAAAGAAGACCTAGTGTGCATGCACACGCACCACACACACAGACACACACAGAGCAAGCATATTTTATGATAAAAAATTGAAGGCTTTCCCCTTAAGATTGAGAAAAAGACAAGATATCTGCTATCAAAAACCCTATTCAACGTTGTGGTGAATATCTTAGTCATTGCTCTAAAGAAAAAAGGGATAAGGATTGCAAATAAAGATAAAATTCATGTTTTTCAGAAATTACAAGATCGCAAATTTAAAAATCCAAACAAATTCTATAGTAAAATGACTAGAATTTAGAATTTTGGAAAATTGCTGGAAACAAGATAGATATAACAAATTAATTTTATTTTTATGTACCAGTATCAAACAATTAGAAGACACATGTTTAAAAATGATCCCATGTATAATCACATCAAAAATATTTTTTAATCTACCAATAATAAATAAAATTTGTAAGAGAAATTAAAGAAGACCTAGTTAAATGGCAAGACATACCATATTAATGGATATAGAAAATTTCAATTTGTCAAGATGCCAAATGTCAATTCTCCCCAAATTTATAGATTTAATGTAATACAATGAGCAGATGTGTGTGTTTGTGTGTGTGTGTGTGTGTAAACTGAAAAGCTGAACCTAAAATTTATGGAAATACATGGGAAATAAATGTTTAGAAAAAATACAAAAAACAAAGGTGAAAGATATACATTATCAGATATCAAGACCTCTAATTAAACTAGAGTAATTAAGACAATATAATACTGAGGCAAAGACCTACAAATAGTCTATGAAAAAGAATGGAGAATCTAGACATAGATTCAAACATAAATGGATGCTTTATTACTGTCATATGTGCTTATGACTGAAGAGTAGTGGGGAAAGAATAGTCCTTTTTTTTTTTTTTTGAGACACAAAGTCTCACTCTGTCACCAGGCTGGAGTGCAGTGGCATGATCTTGGCTCACTGCAACCTCTGCCTCCCAGGTTCAGGCAATTCTCCTATGTCAGCCTCTTGAGTAGCTGGGACTACAGGCACATGCCACCATACCCAGCTAATTTTTGTGTATTTTGTAGACATAGGGTTTCACCATTTTGGCCAGGATAGTCTCAATCTACTGACCTCGTGATCCACGCACCTTGGCCTCCCAAAGTGCTGGGATTACAGGCATGCACTACGGCGTCCGACCAAAAATAGTCTTTTTATCTTATGTATTCATTTTATTTTGAGACAGAGTCTCACTCTGTTGTCCAGGCTGAAGTGCAGTGGCATGATTTTGGCTCACCGTAGCACACCTCTGGGGCTCAAGTGATCCACCTGCCTCAGGTGGCACATGCCACCACACCTGGCTAATTTATTTTTTTATTTTTATTTTTGGCAGAGACAGAGTCCCTATGTTGTCCAGGTTGATATTGAGCTCCTGGGCTCAAGTGATCCTCCCACCTCAGCCAACCAAAATGCTGAGATTGCAGGCATGAGCCATTTTGCCTGGCTAGGATGGTCTTTTTTTAAGTCATGCTAGGTCAATTGGATATGAAAAAATAAAACATTACTCTTACATCATTCCATATACAAAAGTTAACTCTCAAAGTAAAAACCATAAAGTTTCTGGAATATAATATAGGAGAATATATTCATGAATTTGGGATAGTAAGAATATTCTGAATCCAGACACAGAAAATACTACCCACAAAGGAAAAGATTTACAAACTGAACTATACTAAAATTAGAAACTTCTTTCCAACACAAAATACATTAAGAGTGTAAATAGGTAAGCAAGTCATAGAGCAAGAAAACACATTTGCAACATTTTCACTGATACATGATTTCTATTTATCTATCTCTAAATCCTGACACATTTTTATTTTCTTTAATTAAATTTACTTTTTTTCTGAGGCGGAGTCTCACTCTTTTGCCCAGGCTGGAGTGCAGTGGCACAATCTCAGTTCACTGCAACCTCCGCTTCCCAGATTCAAGCGATCTCCTGTCTCAGCCTCCCAGGTAGCTGGGATTACAGGTGCCCACCACCATGCTCAGCTAATTTTTTCTATTTTTAGTAGAGACAGGGCTTCACCATGTTGGCCAGGCTAGTCTCAAACTCCTGACCTCAGTTGATCCGCCCGCCTCGGCCTCTCAATGTTCTGGGATTATAGGTGTAAGCCACCGCACCTCACCCAAATTATTTTTTTTTAAAGGGAAAACACACAACAGAGTATATTTAAATGCTCAGTAAACTTAGGGAAAGATCAACTTCATTAATAATCAGAAAAATATAAATCAAACTTCAGAAAAGAAGCTACATCCTGATGATAATGATTAAAATAATAACAATTAAAAAGGTGGTTATTACCACATGTTGTCTGGGAAGAAGGGCAAATGAAACTCTTGTGGTCTCATTGGGAGTGTCATTAGCACAACTACTTTGTAATTGAATGCATTGCTACCATAAACAACAACATCAACGAATCTCACAAACTTAGAATTGAGCAAAAGGAGGCAGGCACAAAGGAACTCTGACTTGTGTGATTCCTTCTATGTAAAGTCCACAACCCAGCAAAATTGCTTTATGGTGTACAGTCAAGATGTAGCTACCTTCAGAAAGGAGGGGATTTGTATCTGGGATTGGACATGAGAGGGATTCAGCAATGCTGATAATGTTCTACTTCTTGATCTGGGTGGTAGTTAAGAGAGGAAAATATATTTGTGCGGTGCACTTCTCTGTATGTCCATTTGTAATTCAATGGAAGAGAAACAACCAGAGTCAAGAGACAGCCTACGGAATGGGAGAAAATATTCCCATACCATACATGTGTTAAGGGGTTAATATTCAAAATACGTACAGAACCCAAACAGCTCGATAGCCAGAAAACAAATAACCTAATAAAAATGGGTGAAGGACCTGAAAAGACATTTCTCAAAAGAGGACATAGAAACGGCCAACAGGTATGTGAAAAAGTGCTTAACAGAACTAATCACCAAGGAAATGCAAATCAAAACCACGGTGAGATATCATCTGATACCTGTTAGGATGGATATTTTTAAAAATAAGAAAGATAAGTGTTGGCAAAGATGTGGAGAAAAGGGAACACTTCTTGTACACTGTTGGAGGAAATGTCAATTAGTACGGCCATTATAGAAAACTATATGGAGATTTCTCAAAAAATTAAAAAGGGAACTACCATATGAACCAACAATACCAACCCTGGTTATGTATTCAAAGAAAATGAAATCCGAATGTCAAAGACCTGCCTGCACTCTCATGTTCATCGTAGCATTATTCGCAGTAACAAAGCTATGGAATACGGAGTAAGCCCATGTGGCTCTCAGTGGATGAACAGGTAAGGAAAATGTGGTATCGATCTATTGCATGACATGGTGACCATAGTTAATAACAATATGTTATTATTATATACATCATATACTTGAAAATTGCTAAAAGAGTCCATTTCAAATGTTCTCACCAAAAAAATGATAAGTATGTAAGGTAGTAGATATATTAATCAGCTTGATTTAGCCATCTCACACTGTGTACCTATATCAAAGCATCATGTTGTACACCATAAATACACACAACTTTTACTTGTCAATTTAAAAATTTAAAAAAATTTAAGTAAATTGTTGGGTATACCAGAAGGTGAAATTACTTCATTAATGTAATTCCTCCAAGTGTGTGCTATATGCTAAAATACACACTTCTCTGAATATTCAGAAGAGCTGGATATTGCTATTACATGCTGTATGTTTTAATTCATTAAGGCCATCTTTTTTTTTTTATATTGTAGGCTATTAAACTCTTTACTCTTAAAGAAGTCCAGCAACAAAACAAAAAAATGTAGACTCTCTGCTGTTGGGTTAGGAAACAAAACACATAAGAAACTATCAATGTACTCTCCAAATTGGAGTTAAAAGCTGTTTATTCTTTGCCCCTCCCAAACCTGCTGCTCTTGCAGTTTTTTTCCAGTGAATGGCACTGCCTCCATCTGGTTTTCAAGGAAGGACTTAGAGTTTTCTGTGATGGTGTCCCTCTTCCTCAACCTGCAACACTCAGTTAATCCTGTCTTCCTCTCTTCTTTGAAAAAAAAATATTTTGACTGGGTGCAGTGGCTCACACCTGTAATCCCAGTACTTTGGGTTCAAGACACAGAAAGCCTGTTTCGAGTGTGAACAGCTGGGAGCTGGCCCGTACTTCTTCATTTCTGTGCTTTTGGGTCTACAGACTGATTTCCGTCATACCGAAGCCATTTTCACCACGTTCACAAGAATTTTGGACAGAAATACAGTTATAATTGAGCATTCATCAGGCTGCTCTTTGACCCACTACCTTGTAACTAAAAGTCATGTAGCCCCAGCTACTGACCCTTCACTCAATACTGACCACTCGCTAGATACCCACCACTCGCAAGATACCGACCACGCGCATTCCCATTGTTCCCATAGATAGTATCTCTGATGTTAGAATCAGAAAGCCTTTGTTTGAGAATTGCTTAAGCGCATCCCGAATTCTTGTGGAACAGCTGATGCCAACCAGTTTGAAGAGCCCCACAGAGGAACTGAACAGGCATGAGAATACAACGCCTTCCTCTCCCCGTCCCACAACTTCACCTGTACTTTTTGATCAATCAACAATCTCCACACTTCATGCTACTCAAACCCTTAAAAACCCTCCTATGGAGATAGATTTGAAGTCTTACCCCTACCTCCATCGTCTCCTCATTCAACGGCCCTACAATTAAACCCCTTTCGCTGCTGCAACTCAGTGTCTCGGTGTATTGACTTGCCACGCGTCAGGCAATGGATCTATTACAGTCCCAACATGAAGAGGCATTCTTCAGACCTCCAGACACTGGCCGATCAGCATTTACTGTATATCAGTAAATGCTGATCCGCCTGTTGGTTTACGCCAGTTGGTTTCAGTTGGTTTACACTTGCCAACTGAAAACGCGGGTTGAAGAAGTGGAACTGAATTCCAGGTAAGCTGCAGTCAGGTGGGGGCAGCACAGTGGAAACTGTAGGTTATGCCCAGGGCTTTACCACCGTCTCCCTTAACCTCTCCAGCATTCCTCATTATCAAAGGATAGTTTGCCTCTCAGCTACTCTGCAGTTAAGGACAAAATTCTCAAGCATCCCTGCTTACAGTGGGCATGATATTGAGCTTTCTTAGTAGGGCCTGGCCTGCTGATCACCTCCCTGCATCTCCCTCAACACTACGTCGGCAGCTCCAGGCCTCCAACCCACAGCAGTATCACATGTCCTCTGCAGGCCTGTTAACACTCCTTGCTTGCCCAGCACCTGTGGTCCAGCTTTCACCCAGATGATCCAGCAAACTTCTGTGCCATCCAGAAGATGCAAGCATACTTTCTCCATGGAGGTTTGCATGTAGCCTTGGGAAAGGGCCCTCTCTTCTAAGTTCACCTTGTTTGGACATGCTCCTGCAGCCTTGAGAACCATAGAGGGATCTTGTTGCAGATATTTACTTGCTTAAAAGAGCTAAATAATTACTACTATTTAAATCACTGTGTAGTCTCATCTCCATCTCCTGACTGGATCCAGACTGATACACACAGGAAACTGGGGATGGGGATGGCTGTATGTTCATTTTTAGGTGAGAAAACTGACACTCTAAGAAATCAACAGATTTGGTAAAAGCCACACAGCTACGGTTATTTCTGCAACCTGAGCCCTCCCTCTGCTGCAGGGTTACCTTGCACAGCGTGTCCTGTGTGTGACCCCCATATGGTTTCATGCTGATATGTGAGTATGTGACTGTTGCTTGTTAGGAGTGGGAGCCTCTTTTATTTATTTTCATCATGAAGGTGCATAATATATGTCAGTTCCTCAAGAACATGACCAGGTCTCCGGGAGAAAAACAATTGCTCTTCAGGCAGAATGAGAAGGACAAATGAGCTGGATGGTTTTCCAGTTGGTTATATACCTATTCCAAATACATTATTGATGAAAATCTGCTCCCTTCTCTCCAAGTCAGTAGCAGAAGAGAAACTTCTGAGGAGTAAGACGCTTCTTATTCCTCATCGGAACACCACCACCGTGCTGCTGGCTTTGCTCAGCACTTTGGGTTTGGGGATGATGGTTAGTTTTCTGTGCAACTTGTTTAGGCTATGGTGCTGAGTTGTATGGTCCAACCTGAATCTAGATGTTGCTGTGATGGTATTTTGTAGTTGTGATTAACATCCACAATCGGCTGACTTTAAATAAAGCAGATGACCCTCCGTATTGTGGTCAGGCCCCATCTGAGCAGATGAAGGCCCTGAGAGCAAAACCGCAGGTTTCTTTAAGAGGGAATTCTGTCTCCAGATTGCAACACAGAAATCCTGTCTGCACTTCTAGCCTGCTGGTCTACCCTAGAGATTTTAGACTCACCAGCCCCCACAATTGCATAAGCTGATTCCTTAAAATACATCTCCTTGCAAGTCTCCAAGAGATGCTGTTAGTTTGGAGGGTCCTGAGTGACATGGAGGCAGTCACCATCCAGGAGATGATCAGGCAGCCATTGCTAGTACCAGAAGCAGCTCTGTCATTAAAACCCACGGGCTGGCTAAATCTAGAGGAACTTCCAGGTCACTTTCTAGTGTCACCTGGAGAGTCCCTGGGCTGGAGACACTTCAGGCACCCGGAAGACAGAGGTGTTCCCAGTGAGCCCAGGGACCCCAGCAAAGTCCTTGACACAGAACAGAGGGAGGCAGGGGGCTGGGCAATAAAAGTAAATCCCTGGGCACCTGGTACAGTGAGGCCCTGAGCTATGAAAAGTGTGACTAATCCTTGGGTCCTGGTACAGGCTTAGAAATGTCATGCCACAGAGACTTTGAAGCTGTGAAGAAATTAGATAACAACTGGTGCCAGATCTTTAAATAAGAGTCAGCAAACTAGAGCCCACGGGCCAAATCTGGCATGCCTCCTGTACTTTATGTTCTGCCAGAATGGTTTTCATGTTTTAAAGGAAGAATACTTTGTGACATATGAACAGCCTACGAAACTCAAATTCCAGTGTTCAGGAATGACATTTCACTTGAACCCAGCCATACCCGTTCCTTTGTGTATTGTCTGCGGCTGCCATTATGCTCTGACGGCAATGCTGCGTAATGGTAATGGAGACCGCTTAGCCCACACTTAAAATATTTACTGGACTGGCCCCTTATAGAAAGAAGCTCCTGCATTAAACCATCGTAAAGCACTTTGTCTTTCTGGGAGGATTATAATCAGCGCACCCAGTCATAGGACCATATAGTAATAAAATCAATCGATAAACAAGGATGCCCTTAAATTCTCCCCTGGAGAGATCAAGTACAAGTGTTGCCATGCTCTTGACAGTTCCAACTGCAACTCTCTCCTTCTTTGTTTCAAAGTGAGGAGGCAACTATGGTGGAATTTCTGCCTGTGGAGGGAGAGAGGGTCAGTGACCAAAGGCTGTCACCCTACTCAAGTTCTGGGTTCTTCTCTGCTCTCTTTGCCCAGGGAGAACACTACTGTAATTAAGCAATGACCTTCTAGCTAAAATGAATAGATTAATCTCCTACAATTGTGACAGGAGTGTATGGAGGAACCCAGGGTGTGGAGGAACCCTGAAAGTCCTCAATATCACCCTAAAAACCACCTCTAGTTGGAAAGAACAAAACTACGCTGTGTGTAATTGATACCTACAGAAGCTCCAACACCTCAGTCCTTGGTTTCTGGGCATCTCTTCTGTGTCTTAAGGCCTGAGGGCTGTCCCATCCTCCTGCCCAATATAGATCTGTGCACAGAATTTAAGCACATGCACAAGGAGGTTAAGAATCGGATCAATTTTTGAATGATGCTTCAGTTTGAAAATATGGCTCTCTTGGTAAAATGTCTAGATAATCAAGGGAAAATATTATCTTAAAAAATATTTGATTGATTTTTTTGGTTACATGCCTTTGACTTTCTGGGCATGTATCTTCTGATTTAAAATAACTATAACAGTGTCATCACAGGAAATGAGCTTAATAGGAAATGAGCCAGCTCAGAGCTCGGCCTTATGACTAGGAAATGGCCTTACCTTTTCTGTAGGTTATCAATCCCCTAGCTGATTGGTGGTCCCTAAGAAATGCTGTGCCTTGTGGCTTAATTATGCTTAATTATGCAGACCAATGAGTGAACTTATGTTTATGCCTCCACTGGGCAGGAGCCAAATGCCTAACACAGTGCTTGACATGTGCTTGAAGGGTGGTGGAACAGGCCACCCCAAACTAGGTCACTTTGGCAGAAGGATTCTCTTGAGCTGAAGGCACTTGAGAAACAGCAGATACAGGAAAGGCATTTTAATCACCCCTTTTCTTCCTGAAAACAAGAGATAAAAACTCCCACATGAAAAATGCACTCTCTGTAATGGGAGAAAATAATCATTCTTCGATGGAGAGTCATAGCCAAGAGAATTATGTATAATCTGACCTTGTTAAAATAGTTATCTGCCAGGCATGGTGGCTCACACCTGTAATCCCAGCACTTTGGGAGGCTGAGGCAGGTGGATCACTTGAGGTCAGGAGTTCAAGACCAGCTTTGCCAACATGATGAAACCTTATGTCTACTAAAAATACAAAAATTAGCCAGGCACAGTGGCATGTACCTGTAATCCCAGCTACTCAGGAGGCTGAGGCAGGAGAATCACTCGAACCCGAGAGGCGGAGGTTGCAGTGAGCTGAGGTGGCGCCACTGCACTCTAGCCTGGGCAACAGAGCAAGACTCCATCTCAAAAAAAAAAATTAGTTCTTCTCTTCCTTTAGCCTCCCCACATAGTTCAGCCACTCACTGAACCTCCCCGAATTCCGGGACAGGAGCCTCAATGGTTACAGCTGAAAATAATTCATGGAAATCGCTGAGCACAGCCCCTGCCTGCAGAATGCCGTTAAAACCATGCCATCATTTCCCTTCCTAAGCTTTCTCTCCCTTCCTATTTTGCTCCTCTTCTTATTCACGCAGTCTCTCAAAATAGAAGAGGCTCATAAAATGTTGAGGAGATCCTGATCATTGTCCTAAACCTCTATCAGCCCATGCAATACCCTGAATATTTGCCCCTCCTTTTCCCCAAATTCAGATGAGTTCCTGCCAGTTTCCCACACTAGCCAGGGTGCCATCTCCTGGTCATCTTGGGAAGATACACGTGTATTATCACTAAGCCTTTCTAGCCACAACAAGCAAATGTTAAATTCCATTATTATGACTACATACTTTTAAAAGAAAGTATCTTGGCATCTTTGTTTTAACTTACCACAGTACTGGGGAGAGAGGTAAAATTTATAAATTTATTTGTCTATTTTATAAAATGGTTTTTATCTGAAGAGTTGAGCTTTTTAAAAGTGAGTAAAATGTAGAAAAGAAGCAAATGCTAAGAGTCTGCGTAATTAATGTTTCAGGCGGAGTAAGTACATTAGTGATACTAAATGAGGTTTAATGAGGTTCTTCTACACCCCAATCCTTCCTGCTCCCTAAAGCAAAGCAGAAAGATTGGGACCTGAGGGGGCTTTGTTGACAGTGGCACTGCTGTCTCCCACGCAATGCATTTCCTCCAAGCAGCAGATGGAGCACGTGAGAGAAACCCACTCACCATTTGCCCCCTTGCCAATCACTGCTTTTGCTTCTCAGGAAAAATTTGGTCCTGCTGTTCAAACACAGCAACTTCTGGATGCTGGGGAACCACCTGGTGACCACTGAGCAAAACTGTTTCCCTGCGAAGCACCAAGGGGAAGCATCCTTTCCCAGGGGAGAAGACTTCAGCAGGCAGAGCAGGCTACAAGTCAGGGATGCAGAAAGAAAACGCCTCCAGCAGCACTAAGTCCCTGCCAGGTTGTGAGGGAAGTTACTCATCAGATAAAAATTTCGAAGTCCTCACTGTGCTGCTGAGGTGGAGCAAGTTTTGCAAGTGACACAGCCAAGAAGCATTATCAGGCACACCTGTGAAGTCAGCTGGTGAAGCAGAGGCAGGGAGTTGAGAAACTCACTGTCATTGCCATCCACAGGAAATACAGGACTGCTGACTGCCTGCCTGACTGCCTGCCGTTCCGCTCCAGATGCTCCACCCTCGCTCCCCACAGCTTGCATAATAGCTAAAAACTATAGCTAGACTAGTTGCTTAAAATACAGATGAGTGGAGGTTATTTGGGTTCTCAAGTCCTTTTTTAAAAAACATATTCCTTAACATCCAGCCTACCACACAGTGTTGTGGTGAATGCATGACTCCCTGATACAGCGAACAGAGAAGCTTGCTCTCTTATATGCAAACGGTTGAGACCCTATGACCAGGCAACTCATGAACAGATAGCTATTCATAAACAACTGCTGTCATCTAAGCCTCAACATTTTGATAAAATGCTCCCAGCTTTTAGCTATCTTATTTGTAGTCATCTCTAAAGCAAGTTACTTCATTGGATTCAATGTAAACGTCCATTTCGGCGGTAACTTATGTTAGCTGTTATACCAAGAAACTGTTACTTGACAAAGCAAGACTTTCTACATGCATTTTCAATAGAATTTTTGTCTATGTGTATGTTTAGTGACTGAGGCTAGTTTTGGTTCCACTTACTTGAATATTTTTTCTAGGGTAAAAGTTCTCTTCTGGCTGTAGGTCCTTGCATCTGTTCCCACCTCCCACCTGTTCGCAGGAACCCTCCACTTTCCTTCCCTGGCCTGGACCTTCCCCTCTGAGGTCTGGAGCCATCTGCATGTCAAACTGCCTACTTAGCATCATCACTTAGATCTGCAAACTCAACATACATCCACTTCCGTGATTTTTCCTCCTCATCCTGTCCTTTCCCTGCCCTCTCACCACCATTACTGCCTCTACCCTACAAACACACCAAACTCGCATTTGCTATTTCACCTCGGATTTTTTGCACAAGCCATAAAAACCTAGCAACTGTACTGAGCTCCACCCTGTTTTACAGCTACGTGTTCGACTCATTTCAACACCTGTTCACTTTAATTTGAAGTTGATTCATCCTCCTCCAGCTTCTCAACCTTCACCCTAGTCCTCTCTAATATCATTTCTTTGTTTTTAAATATAAGTTTAACTTTTAGTGTGTATTTTAATTGGTAATACAAAGGTACCAAAACCTAAATTCAAACAGTATAGAATAGTATGCAATGACAAGTAAACCTCCTTCCCCATCCTAGTACCCTGGCCAGCCTGGCACTCTTCCCCTAGACAACTTGTGTGACCAAGTTCTTAAGTGTCTTCCTAGCAATGGACTAATATATCCAATAACTTTATTATGCATCTTGGTCTTTTAAATTAAAGAATTTATCTTGCTGTTCATTCCATAAAGATTACAAGCTTCTTTATTCTTTAAATGGTTGTATATTATCCTATTATAGTAATAAACTGCAATTTATTTAACTAGTCTTTTGTTGATAGTCATTTAGGTTAGTGTCAATTTTTTTTGCATCTATAAAATAAATTCCTATGAGTAACCACATTATAGGCAAGGCTACCATCATTTCTCCTGCAAGTAAGAGCTTTCTTATTGGTGTTTCCTCACCTACTCTCGACCTGGGTAATCCTTTCTCTACTCTGCATCCTGAGTGATCATTTTTCCACATGGGTATCCAGTTGTACCAACACCATTTGTTGAGAAAAGACCTTCTTTTCCCTCATTGAATTAGTTTACATATTTGTGAAAAAAAATCTATGGACTTATCTGTCTCTCTCTTTTTATATGTGTGTGTATATATATGTATATATATGTGTGCATATATATATACACACACATATATATATATATATATATATATATATAGGTATCTTTCTTTATATCGACCTGTTTACCCATTCATCCATCCTCCCATCCATCCATAAATATACTATATTGTTACATTGATCTATATGTTTATCCACAGACATATTTCACACAGTCTTGATTACTGTTTTTGCTTTCCTGGGTCTTCCCCATTTCCATTTAATTTTAGAGTTAGCTTATGGATTTCTACCAAAACAACTCAAAAAACAACAAAGAAAAACAAACAAACAAAAAAAACAACAAAAAGCCCTGCTGGGATGTTGACTGGAATCGTTTTGAATATATATAGATCAATTTGACAATTGGGGAAAATCAATCTGGGGAGATGGATGTCTTAATAATATTGAGTCTTTCCACACACAACTTAATATATTTATCTTTCTATGTAGGTGTCCTTTAGTTTCCCACATCAGTATTTTGTAGTTTTTAGTGTAAAGGTTTTGCATATTTTTAATTGAATTCATCTCTAAGTATTTAAGATTTTCTGATGCTCTTGTAAATGATACTTTAAAATGTTTTCTTTTTCCAATTGTTGTTGGTATATGGAGATAACATTAATTTTATGCATTCATCATATAAACTCTCAGCAAACCATGAATACAAGGGAAATTTCTTAGTCCAGTAAGAGGCATCTATGAAAAACCTACAGCTGTCATCATACTTAATGGTGAGAGACTAAATGTTCTCTCACCATTAAGATTAGAACAACATAAGGATATTTTATATCTCAGCATTCCTATTCAACTTTTTTTTTTTGAGATGGAGTTTTGCTCTTGTTGCCAAGGCTGGTATGCAGATGGCAATGGCGAGATCTCGGCTCACTGCAACCTCCACCTCCCGGGTTCAAGCGATTCTCCTGCCTCAGCCTCCTGAGTAGCTGGGATTACAGGCACCTGCCACCATGCCCAGCTAATTTTTGTATTTTTAGTAGAGACAGGGTTTCGCCATGTTGGCCAGGCTGGTCTTGAACTCCCGACCTCAGGTGATCCGCCCACCTCAGCCTCCCAAAATACTGGGATTACAGGTGTGAGCCACCATGCCAGGCCCCTATTCAACTTCTTACTGGAAGTTCTAGCCAGTGTAGTAAGCCAAGAAAAAAAAAAAAAAGATACAGATTAGAAAGGAAGAAATTTAAAAGTCTTTTTTTGGGTATGACATAATTATTTTTCTAGAAAATCCCTAAGAATCTAGAAAAAGATGTTTCTATAATTAGAAACTATATACCATATATACTGTATAGCTATAACTAGGTGAGCAGGGTTGCAGGATGCAATGTTGGTATATAAGAGTGAAGTATATTTCTGTATACCAACAATGAACCATTGGAACTTGAAATTTTAAAAATATTTACAATAGCATCAAAAGAAATAAGACTTAGGTATAAGGAAGAGGGCCCTCACCATCAACCAAATTTGCTAGCACCTTGATTTTGGACTTCCCAGAGTTCAGAACTATAAGAAATAAATTTCTGCAGTATTAAGCCAAAAGTAAAAAGATTTAGGTGTAAGTCTAACAAATTGTGCACAGGATCAGTATGCTTAACTACAAAACACTAAAGAGAAATTAAAGGAGACCTAAATAAATGGAGAAATACATCATGTTCATGGATTGGAAGACTCAATACTGTTAAAATGTCAGTTCTATCCAATTTGATGTGGAGATTCAACATAATTTTAATCAAAATCCCAATAAGCTTTTGAATCAATAAGAATCAGTAATCTCATTCTAAAATTTATATGGAAAGGCATAAGAACTGTTTGGAAAGGCCAGACAATATAGTTAACTGATTTTAGACAAAGATTTTAAAATAATTCAATGGAGGATTACTAACAGTAATTTCAGCAAAGGATTAAAAAAAGAGAACCCTAATATACACCTCAGAACTTTTTCACTATTAGCTCATAGATTATGACCTCAATACTAAACGTAAAACTCAAAAAATGCGAAAGAAAATGTAAGACAAAATCTGCATAACCTAGAGATTAGCAAAGAATGCTTAGATATGACTTCAAAGGATAAATTTAATTTGATCAGGCTGGGGTGCAGTGGCTCATGCCTGTAATCCCAGCACTTTGGGAGGCCGAGGTGGGTGGGTCACCTGAGGTCAGGAGTTTGAGACCAGCCTAATCAACATGGCAAAACCCTGTCTCTACTAAAAAAAAAAAAAAAAAATACAAAAAATTAGCTGGTCGTGGTGGCGGATGCCTATAATCCCAGCTACTCGGGTGGCTGAGGTAGGAGAATCACCTGAACCTGGGGCCTGGGGGCAGAGGTTGCAGTGAGCCGAGATCACACCACTGCACTCCAGCCTGGGTGAAAGAGTGAAACTCTGTCTCAAAATAAATTTAAAAAAATAATAATAAATAATAAAAATAATTTGATCAAACTTAAAAGTTTTTCTCTGTGAAAGATACACAGAAACACAAAGAGAATAAAAAGATACACAGAGAATGAAGACAAGCCACAAATTAGCAGGATATGTTTGCAAGTCACATATCTAATAAAGAACTTGTGTATAGAACATATAAGGAACACTCAAAACTCAATAAGGAAACAAACCACCCATTTCTTAAAAAAAATGGGCAGAGAATCTGAACGCACACTTAATGAAAGAAGACACAAGGATAGCAAAAAATCTAAGCATGTGAAAAGATAGGAAATTCTAAGCAAATAAAAAAGTAGCAAGTCCTAAGCATATGAACAGATACTCAACAATACTGGTCATTAGGGAAATGCAAATTAGAACTACAAACTTTACATACAAAACACAAGCTTGGAAATAAAATTATTATGAATTTCAAGATGACAACAGCAGAGCATCAAACCAAGTGGGGGGGTCCCTCTGAACACCTGGCCCCGTGTGACTGCATAGGTCACCTGCCTGTAAAACAAGCCAACACAATTTATGCAGACAAAGAAAAATGGCAAAGTAGAAGCTTACTACTTTCAGCAGGTAAGCCCCAAATTACTGACAACCTTTATATTCATAATGATAATATCTAAAGCAAAATCAATGTTGGTTAGATGTCAAGGTGGCTGATAACTTGTTAAATTATTTACCAATTTGTTTCATGGTATAAATTTTTCTCAAAGCATTTTCTAAAAGGAGACAAAATCAGCAGCAAAAATGTAAATACATTTGATTCTGTTCTTCTCTTCTTGCGTAATGTTACTACACAGTAAGTGCCTTAAATAGCAAGATGATACAGCTAATCATAAAGATAGAATGGGCTTATATAATTGCTTTTTCTCTGGTCTGAAGTTTAAAATCTTACTTGGGCAGATTTGTACCAAATTGTTGAAAATAATGTCTTCTTCTAAAGAAAAATGGAAACGCACTTGGTCAGCATAGTACAAATGGCTTTTTAAAAAGTTGCAGATCTTAGAGAGTCATCTTGGTTCCAGGAAAAATAAGAACTTTTTATAAGGCAAAATCATTTCTGTTAACCGGGGAGAATTTTTATCCAATGACATTTAGTGGGAATTGGGAAAATTCTCATTCCCCCCTGCCAAATGCTGTTGACAGAACAAAAACAAAAGAAGAAAAGCATGTTCGTGAAGATTATGTGAGAATTTCCAATAGCTGGTATCTGAAAATTGCTCTGGTCAATTGCAGAAAGTGCTTTAAAAAGGAAGAAAAACACCTCTCAGGGATGAAGCTATCATACCAAAATTTGGAACATCTTATTCCTCAGTTAGGTGAATGAAGGGCTTTCTTTCCTCCACCAGGACAGGCAATTCATTCCAGGGACCACTCAGAAAAATTCGTGATAGGGAGTTGAAGTTTCTGTCTGTCTAAAATGCAACTGTTTTGTTAGTTTCTTGCCAGAAGTCGTCTTGTAAAACATAGCTAATTGGGTGTTTGTGTACCTGTGATTCACAGCTGAAATATGACAGGAAGGTGGTTTTATTTTATTTTATTATTATTATTTCTGAGCTGGAGTCTCACTCTGTCTGTCACCCAGGCTGGAGCACAGTGATGCAATCTCGGCTCACTGCAATCTCTTCCTCCCGGGTTCTTGTGTCTCAGTCTCACATATAGCTAGGACTACAGGTGCTCATCACCAAGCATGGCTATTTTTTTTTTTTTTTTGTATTTTTAGTAGAGGCGGAGTTTCCCCATATTGGCCAGGCTGGTCTCGAACTCCTGACATCAGGTGATCCGTCCATCTCAGCTTCTCAAAGTGCTGGGATTACAGGCTGTGAGCCACCATCCCTGGCCGGAAGGTGGCTTTTAATACTCTAGATCATTGCAGATCTTGCTAAAGGCCTGGAGGAAATAGGAAGGCAGAATAACTTTTACAAAAATTATCAGTGAAGCTCTGCACTGTCATTCAAGAAATTGGATCAGGTAGACTTCAGGTGGACAACAGCATCTGGAGCCAAAGTTGGCTCCAAGTACAACTGCTTCTATTGGTAAGTCCTTCCAACTCATTAGAGCCCAGCAGAAGCTGCTGTTCTCATCATGGGCTGAGTACAAAGGGAAGGGATCCATCTGTGCTTGTCCCTGGGTGAATGTATTTAGTCAAAATGAATACAGATCTCTCCTATAATATTAGATTTTATTTTCCTGGCCACTGAAGATTTCCAGACAGATAGTTGGTGGTGTACTATTTAGAACAATCACATTTGGATTTTAGAGGGATATTGACAAAAACACCAATGTTTTTATGTCTCCATTTCACTAACATTTATAGAGTTTTCCTATATATGAGCATATAGAGGAAATAGAATAGAAAAAGGAATAGTAAAGTAAACTCGGTAAAGATGCCTTTACCTATGACCTTACAGTATAACACAGGAGATAACACATGTGGGTGAATAAATGTGACAAAGCAAGTAGTAAGGGTTATAAAGGAGGCAACAGGAGGTACTGTGATTTTTCAGGACAGCACAAGATTACTTCCAGCTAAGGCAATCCAAAAGGAAAGCGCAGACAGTGTTGTAGCTGGGTGTCAACGATGGAGCCATGTGGAAACTTTGTGTAGAGACAGTAAGAGCAAGGCAGATCTTTTGGAATTTCAACACTCGTGTTGGAAATGGCAGGTTCATCTTGTGGAACTATACAGTCAGGTCTTAGCAAAACAATTTGCAGAGGTTGAAGGTAGATTGTAGAAAATTTAGATACCTGACTAAGGCAGGAGCCACTGAAGCTTTTGAGCCTGAAAGTGACTTGATCTTGCAATCATCAGGAAAATAATTCTGCAAGGGAGTGCAAGGTAGATAAAACTTGAGAGAGAAGGGAACAGAGGAGACCATCTGGGGGTTACCAGAAATGTCTAGGTGAGAGACAGCGAGACTCTGAACTAGTAGGGAGGGATGAAGATGGAGAAGAATGGGCAGTTGTTGGGTTTAGGGAACAAGAGATGCAGTGGTGTTGGCATTGAAGATGATGGTGCCTTACATGCCTTTGCCATTTTGCAGGTGAGAGAAGGGTCCAGTCCGTTCAGAGTCCCACACAAGGGGAAGTAGCTTCCTGAAAGCTATTTCCTACCACGTGTGTTTGCTTCTCTAAACTCCACTGCTCTGTCTTTTCCAGCTGTGTGACGTTTTAGGGAATTACTAGCAATCACTTTATTTTCTCATTTTTCCAAGTTTGTGGACAGGGTAACTGGCCTGATCTTATTGAACTGAAAACTTTGGAGAGTGTGAAACACTAGCTGCTAGAGTTCCTCATCTGGGAACACGTTTGGTATGCATAAATTTAGACTTTGAAATAGTAGAAGAGAGAAGTTCTGCAGATCAAAACCTTTTTGCAGCCTATAGTTTTCCATTTAAGAAGGTTATGTGGAGATTTCCTGGCCCAACCATGCCAACTATGGGAGGGCAATGGTGACTCTACCTCATGATCTTAGTTACTGGGATTGACCTGACGTTGCTGTTTCCCAAGGTGTGTTATAAAGATGGGGAGAAATGTTTTCTGAAACAAATATATTTGGGAAATGCTAGATTGAATAACATAAGCAGATTGCTTTGTATGAGACTTTTCAGTCTTCAGCACATCAGCGTGTACTATACATCTCTAAGGGGCACTATGTAGTGTTCTTCCCAAATGTAGTTAGTTGATTAAAATCCATATTTCACACATGATCTCAGTCCAGCATTCTTAGTAAGCACCTACTCACTACTCACAGTGACCTCACAACGCCTGGCGGGATGACCCCACAGATGTACTTGAATCTGGACCTATATATCCAGAACTGATAAATCAAGCCACTTCCTGAGTTCAGAGCTGAGGGGCTGAGACAAAGGCCCCCTTTCTACCAGTACAGTGTCTGTCCCTCAGTGCTTGACATTGAATGCTGCTCAGTCTTGACTGAGCACACTCATTGCATATGGGGCCACAGGAAGGGTCATGAGGGCTGGATTTGAAGTCTGCCTAAATTAGCAGCCTCGAGGTGGCTTTTACCAGCGTCCTGACCTTAGGCAAGCTGCCTAATTTTTTTGAGTCTCCTCTGGAAAAATGAGGATAAAACGTCACTTTATCCTGTAATAATTATCAACTACTTTCTCGATGCTAGGCATTGCTCTAGATGAGGGGACAGAATGGTTGCTCAGCCCAGGGCCTTAAACCTTCCTTGGCAAAACCCCTCCACCTGGAATAGTGGGTCATTTGGGTTCAGATTAAGTTCCATCTGTCCCCAAATAACTGACAACTGAGTGAGCAGGAGCCTCCTTGCTCCTGAGCTCTAAGAGTCCTTTGGTTCACACCAGGAGCCTCTGGTCCCCTTCCCTCACTATTGGAGAGAAGGGATGCAGCATCTGAACCTCACGTAAGTATTACCTCTCAGGCTCACTGCAGGGTTCATGGGTTCCCTGGTCCTAGTTTTATGTTCATAATAGCTCATGAGTTCTTCACAATTTGGTCACAAGGGAATGGTAACCGCCGAAGTTGGAAAACCAACAATTTGAGGCCAATCAAAAGCCCGAGGTGAGGGCACAGTTTGGCTACAGCACCGTGGGAATTTCCAAAGACAGGACTTGGCTGTTTTATCTTGTCCCATCTCCCCATGGAATTAAAAACTGATGAATCAAAGCTCTTCTCCAGAAATGTGCTACAGGAATGACAGCATTTCCCCTGACAAGTCTTTTAGATATTAAAGTGGCTCCACATGAAGGCTGAGGCTCAGTGGGAGGACTGAAATGTGGAATTGGAAATGTCTTTTTCACAGAGCGAGATCAAGGCTTGGAAGGGAGACAGGATTCTGGGAAGTAACCGGCGCTGGTGGGAGCATGATTCCTGCAGAGACAGGGAGGACACCCTGGCCTTGCATGCGCAGTCCACCCCACAGCTCCTTCTCAGGAAGCAACCCTCTAGGTTTACAAAATTAACAAGGCCAGGTCCTATGTTTCCCTCACTAAATCCGCACGACAGCACTTCAACCCCTCTGTATTCCCCGATGGGGAAACCAAGGCTCTGAGCGGCAATGCCATTTACCTAAGGATGTATGACTCCCTAATGGTACATTAGAAAACTTGGTCTATCAAATGACACTTATTTATACTGACTGTGCCACCTGTATCAGGAAACAGGAAACAGATGGCACACTCAAAATAGGTAAGTCGAGGAGATTTCTTCGTGCAGAGGCTACTGACAAGGTGTGGGTGAGTGTAGTGCTGGCTTGGTGGCAACCAAGCTATTAGCCCCTGGGAAGGAAAGGCGAGAAAGTGGGTGACAAGCCCAGGAGACGGCTGTGCACAGCACCCTCTGTAGATCCGGGACACAGCCCTCTCCAGGCGGCCCTGTGGGACGGAGTCACTGGGACGGCTGCCCTGCCCTTGTCCTCTCCCCTCACTCCCTCTCACTCCTGCCAGATTGATCCCAACCAGAAGCTGGGGGCATGGGAACCCTTGATGTGATTCCTGCAGGTCAGCCTCAGGGCAGAGAGCAGGGAGGCGAAGGGACGCGGATCCTATGAACTCAGACTGAAAAAGTAACACTGTGCCGGCCATTCATGAGTCTGGGATAATAGAAATAGACAAAGACAGCTGGAATATTACTAATGTTCTTCCCAAGGACATGCTGAAGCTGTGACATGTCAGAATCACTACTGCTTTCTCATTCGCAGAAATATCGTGTTCTCTTAAGTCACAGACTCGAAAACTCTGCTGTGTGCAGTTACAGGAGTAAGAGGCAGCATCCCACTTTTGGATAGAAGTCACTCTGATACAGTGAAGCTGCTTCAATTTCCACTCCAGCTGTAGCTTCAGATGAAGGAATTCTAGGCACAAAATTCCACATCCATTTTAATGTCGTGATTTCCAAAGAAACAGGACCCTCCACCCACTCCACCATCCAGGCCTGAGGCTGACCCATTGTATTAGTCCCTTCTCATGCTGCTGATAAAGACACACCTGAGACTGGGTAATTTATAAAGAAAAAGAGGTTTATTGGACTCGCATTTCCACATGCATGAGGAGCCCTCACAATCATGGCAGAAGGTAAAACGCACATCTTGTATGGCAGTAGATGAGAGAGAGAATGAGAACCAAGCGAAAAGGGAAACCCCTTATAAAACCATCAGATCTCGTGAGACTTATTCACTACCATGAGAACAGTATGGGGGAAACTGCCCCCATGATTCAATTATCTCTCACCTGGTCCCTCCCACAATAGGAGGGAATTATGGGAACTACAATTCAAGATGAGATTTGGATGGGGATACAGCCAAACCATATCAACCATCAACACCCAGCACTGTTTTGTTTCAGCTTATAAAATCATGACTGCATTTACATTTCACCCAAGCTCCACTATTCCCCAAGTCCTATAATAATGCTCTCTCTCTCTCTTTTTTTCTTTTTTTGGTGAGACTAGGGTCTTGCTCTGTTGTCCAGGCTGGAGTGCAGTGGGTGATCATGGCTCACTGTAGTCTCAAACTCCTGGCTCAAGTGATCCTCCTGCTTCAGCCTCCTGAGTAGCTGGGACTACAGATATGCACCACCATGCCCTGCTGATTTTCTTTCTTTCTTTTTTGTAGAGATGGGGATCTCCCTATGTTGTCCAGGCTGGTCTTGAATGCTCAGCTTCAAGCAATCCTCAGCCTCTCAAAGTGCTGGGATTGCAGGCACAGTAACTCTACCTTTTCCCTTTTTGGTAAATGCCCCAAAACCTGTGGTGTGCGCTGTTCCTCACTGCTCCAAGCCAATAACCCTGACCTGATCAGACTCCATGTGTGCCCCTGATGTTTGGGCTTGGGCAAGGATCTATGGAAAAATCGGCTTACTCTTCTTTCCCCCTTAAACTAGAGTGTAATGCGATGGCCACTTTCTATCAACGACTGTATTGGTGTTTATGAGCCTCTCTCAAGCTTTCAGGAAAGATCATGGGTTTCACTCCTAGTAGGTAACCTGCTTTTCCACACACGAAATGTTTAGCAATTTTCTCTCTTCCTTTCGAATTTTCTTTGTTCAGTTTGCTGTAATTTTTCCCCTTTCTATTCTTCTGGGCACTATATGAGCCATTTTGAATGGAGGTTGGACCTCTTCTGCCTCTCTGCCTCTCTGCCTCCAGGGGAGGACTTTGAGCTTTTATACCGCAAGTACTTTACAGGGAGAGATGGGACTGGCTGCACCGCACACACCTGGGGTGTGGAGGGTCCCTGCCCTGGCAAGTGTGAGGGCAGCTGAGAGATGGGTTGGGTTTTCTGGTTCCCTTGGGGGGAGTTCTCAGTTGCTTTTCTGATTCAGAAATGGAGCAGCAGCCTCTCCATACACACCTTCCTCGGCAGAACCCCTCTGCCTGGAGCAGTGAGTCACTTAGGTTCAGATTAAGGGTCTCCCTGCTCCTGAGGTCTATGAGCCACCTGGCCCTAAGCCAGGGCCCTCTGCTCCCCTCCCCTCCCTTCCCTCACTGTGAGGGAGAAGGGGTGCAGCATTTGAACCTCACATGGGTATTGCCTATCAGGCTCACCGCAGGGCTCACGCTGGTGTGCTGAGTTTTGTGCACCCCCCACCCTCACTCCCACCCTCCACTCCTCACTGCGGAGTACTGTACCTGTCACCATCCTGCCTCAGGACTAGACTTCATATTTCTTCAGAAATTGGTGACATCTTAACTCTTAAGCTCTCAAACTGGGTGCTTCTTTCCAGTGGCCACTGTCCCAGGACCCCTGAGAACCTCACGTTCAGACCCACACCAGGCTGAAAGGGGAGGTGCCAACAACGGTCATCCAAGTGTGGATTCTGTCATGGAGTCTAAGCCTGGCTGACAGCACAGCCAGGTGACGGGCTGTGGGAGCTTGGCTTCGGGCTTGGGTGTAGCAGAGGGGAACGTCTCTTCTTATCTGCCCCTTGCTGGTTCTGCCAGTGGGGATTGCTGGGCAGCCCAAACGACACGAATGAGGAGTGAAGACAGTGCTGCTTTGGCTTGGCCTGCAAAAGTGGGTCACGAAGCCCATGCATCAGCCTCTGACTGCTACTGTTTGGATGAAGACTTCCCAATGTGTCTAATAAGGTTCTGTTAAAACCCCCGAGCTGTGGGCTTTTGAGGGGTAGTCGAGGAGCATTTGACTTCTTAAATTTATTCATTTATTGACTTCTAACTGTGGTGAATGAAAATGACGTAAAATTGGCCATTTTAAGCATTTGAGGTGTGCAATTTAGTGGCACTAAGCACATTCACACTGGTGTGCAGCCATCACCAGCATCCGGCTCCTGCACTCTTTAGCCTCCCAAACGAAAATTCCACCCGTTCAACAACTCCCCACTTCTCTCTCCTGCCGGCCGGACAACCTCCATTCTACTGTCTGTCTCTGTGAATTTGACCACTCTAGTACCTCTTGTGGATAAGATCATGCAGTGTTTGTCCTTCTGTGACTGGCATATTTCACTGAATATAGTGACCTCAGGGTCTCTGCATGTCACAGTATGTGTCAGACTCTCTTTCCTCTTTAAGGCTGAGTAGTATTCCACTGTATGACATGAGCCACGTTTGCCCGTGCATCCGTCCATCCATGAACACTTCGGTTGCCTCCACTCTTCGGCTGTTGTGAACATGGGTGTGTGGGTGTCCTCTCAGTGGCATACATTTTGACTCCTCCCAATCAGATATTCAATAGACATCTTCTTATTTCTATTGAACAGAATGGATCTGAGTGAGGAGCTCATGAATCATCTGATCTCTCCATAGCCTTGGGGTCACAAAACTGTGAGAGGAGGAGGCCTGGGGACCTCTGTAAATCAGGGATGATAGTTCAAGTTTGTAGGGAAAATTCCAACTGTGTGGCTGGCTCTTTAGACAACTAAATAAGCAAGCATCCCCCATCCCCCCACTCCCCATAGAAAATAGAGCATGTCTGTTCTAGAGATTTCAACTTCTTGGAACTTGTGCATCGGTCAGCAATGCCATCCCTGAAACCGTGAGGGAAAAGTGCTCTTCATTTGTCCACGTGCCCGTGGCTATTCTTAGTGGGAAGAAGCGAGCCTGGTTCTACTTCAATGCTCGTTTCCTCCCGCAAATGTTGCAGGGGGTCTCAAGTCGTCCTCAAGACCCTGCAGTGGAGTTTCCATTGCCTACCTGGTCCTCAGTTCACTCACGAGCCCTCTCGGCAGCCTGTGCAACATCATGTGGATTCGTGACAGTTCTCCCAGTCCCTAAAGAGGATGTTTGTGCATTAGGAGAAGGTTTGCACCCTCCTTATCAAGGGCCCATCTCTCTCCCTTGGCCACTGGTGGCAGCTCCCAAGATCCTCCCACCTCTACCAGACAAGGAGAGCAGGAAAGGACTGGGGCTCGGAGCACAGCCTCTGTGGCACACCCATGTGTGACCTCCCCCGCACCACCCCAGTGGAGGACAGTGAGTGATTCGGTCTTAGTTCCCTGGGTGGAAACGCTGCCTCTCCGCTGCAGGTCCCTGATACTGGAAAGCAGAAAGGTCACAGTCTGGGGGAGCTGACATCCAGCACCGCCCCCACCAAAGGCTACTCAGGAACAAGGTTTTCCTGCAGGTAGAGCTACCCTCCTCTCCTACACTATGGAGGCCCAGCTTCCCAGAGGGGCTGGGATGGGGGGCGGTGTTGTGAACTCGTTCTGACAGTGGGCCTGGAGTCCACAGGCCCAACACAAGAAGTTGGGCTAATGATAGCCATCTCCAGCCTCTCTCAGACGTTCTGGGACCATCTCCAGCTAGAAGCTCAGGGGCATTGGTCTATGGGGTCTACACCCCATGTCACAGCAGGCAGCACATTATCAGAGGAGCCGGGAGCACGGGGGTGTGCCATGCTGCCATGCCCAGAAACCGGCTCCCATGGGGAAGGCCTAGACACTGGAATTCAGACAGCACTGACCTCAGAGATGGCCCTGCCCCTGAGGAGCAGGAAAAGAACAGGAAAGGGAAACCAGCTGGAAGCCCGGTGTGTCCCTTCCATGAGCCTGGCATCAGCTACAGAGGGTACAACAAAGGGTGGAACCAGAAGGCAGTGCCAATGAGACAAGTAACCGAGAAGCTCACTGGAAAAAGCCTTCATGAATGGCACTGTGGCCAAACCTGGGAGTGGGCTCGCACGCTCAGCACAAGTGCGAATCTAACACTGTGTGAATAAAGGCTCCCAGGCCCATCAGCACCGCAAGGCAGAGCCCTGGACTCCCAAGGCCTCAGCTTTCCAACCTTAGCACTACTCACGATTTGGACCACATAATTCATTTTTGCTGACTGTCCTGTTCGTTGTAAGATATTTATGTAGCAGCATCCCTGGCCTGTATCTACTCAATTCCAGTAGCAATCCCTACCCCAATATGACAATCAAAAATGTCTCCAGGCCGGGCGCAGTGGCTCAAGCCTATAATCCCAGCACTTTGGGAGGCTGAGGCAGATGAATCACCTGAGCTCAGGAGTTTGAAACCAGCCTGGGCAACATGGTGAAACCCCATCTCTACTAAAAATACAAAAATTAGAGTGCTGGTGGGCACCTGTAGTCCCAGCTACATGGGGGGCTGAGGCAGGAGGATTGCTTGAGCCCGGGATGTCGAGACTACAGTAAGTCACGTTCATGCCACTACACTCCAGCCTGGATGACAAAAGGAGACCCTGTCTCAAAAAAGAAAAAAAAATGTCTCCAGACCTTGCCAAATGACTCCTGAGGAGCAAAATAGATATTCATGAAGAATTTCACATGTGCCCATAAGAGTTTCATAGTAGTAACCTATGTAACTCTCACAATATCATGAGGTAAGTGTTATGATTGCTCCAGTTTTGCAAATGGGGAAACTGAGGCTATGAGGGATAGGCCACTTGTCCAAGATCAGGCCAATAGTAAGTGGCAGAGCTATGGTGAAAATCACAAGCAACACTCTAGACCCAAGCCTGTAGCAGGTGTGCAAAGTTGCCTCACTTATTCTGATGACCTCACTTAATTTGCTTGATAACCCATTTTACAGATGTGGGCACAGAAGTCGATATCTCATCTAAGGTCACACAGCTAGTGATGGCAGAGTTCAACCTGAAACCCTGGCACATGGGCTGCTGAAGTCCATCCTCTGAAAAATAGATTTCAAAATAGGGGAGGAGGAGTAAACACAAGTGAACAGAGGAAACAGATCTTCTCTGTGGTTGAGTGGAATGTAGGATTAAGTGGGCTGAAGGTGGATTCTGCATAGAGCAGTTTTTGCCCTCACAGGAGGTTCTGCATGGAGCAGGTTTTGCCCTCACGGGAGGTCAGCTCAACTGACATAGTGGCTTCTGGTCTCTGTTGAAACCTTGCAACTACACCAGGCAACCCCTGGGGTGTGCTTCCTGCCACAGCGATTGACTCTGAGCCTGACCACTCCCTTCCATTCCAAAACCACTCACCTGGGTGCTCCTGAGCCATCTAAGCTCATCCCCTCCTGGCGGCTCCTTCCATTGAGGGCAGTTACAAAGGTGTGAAGCAGGCCTGACTTGGTATCTTGTGCCGTTAACCTGAGGTGTGACGTTTAGCAAGTTTCTCAGCCTACATGAGCCTCAGTGTATAAATACAGAAAATGGGGAGCCCGGCACCCCCTCATTAGGCTGGGAGGGTGTAAAGCAAACAGCAGACTCCCAGACAATGGTGCTATACCAACTCTGTATTGCCCCGCAGTCTCTCCTCCACATTCTATATCTCTCTTTAGGTGCTCTGAGCTTTAAAAATGTGTCGTGTCCAACTGACTGAGTGGTGGGATTACAGATTTTTTTTCTGAGTGCAGTAATAAGCCCTCAGGCATTTGGCTGCAAATCAGTGTTGATGCTTGTGTCTACTCATTCTGATAAAAAATAGTCGCTCCCCAGGTTACCGTCACATGCATTCCCACAGAGTAGCTTTCTGTAGCATCAAGATAGAGATCTGCAGCGGGGGATTCATTCTGTTTTCCCTGTCAGATAGCTCTGCCCTTGTTTTGAGCAATTCAAGATGACATAAAGCCAGTTGTGAGGAACTGATTCAGCAGGAGGGACTGGGGCTTGGGCCGGGCACACTCATAGGCATGCGCCTGGCAGTTCCGAAGCCCAGCGCAGCAGCAGCAGCGCCGCAGCTTACCTTAGTTTCAGGCAGCTCCCACTTTAGCAAGGGTGGGGCTGTTCTGGGACGTTCATTCTCTCAACAGCACACAGGAGAACAGAAAGCCAGCGAGCAGTTTATTGAGAGAAAGCTGGGGAAAGCCTGGCTCCATTGCTCACCAGGCTTGTGACTTCGGGCATGAACACCGACTTTTCTGAATGCTGACTCGCTCACCTGTGAAGTGAGGAGAACAGTCCTGCCTGAGACATAGTTAGTGAGCATTCAGCAGGATAAAGACTCCGAGGTCCCTGGGACGCAGAGCGGCCCCTCAGTGCCTTGTGGCTCCACTCCTGCAATCCCTCTTCTGATCTATCCAGCCCTTTCTGATGCACACATGCTATTTCTCCATCGGTTGTGCCCACTTCTTTATTCTGGCTGCCTGACAGTTAACACCCCGCCCCCCGCCCCGCCCAGTGACAGACATAGCATCTGAGAGTGCTTTGGGATGATATAAATGGAACTGGAATTCATTCAAGCAATTTCTAGTGCATCTGGGCTGGGAATTGCCTTGAATCGTATTTTTGAGCCAATTCCCACCACCACCCTCACTGAAAGCAGCCTTTAGTTGATATACTGAGACCAGGCCATATAAGAAGGTTTCCCCCATCCCCAAGTTGGCATCTATACTTGCTCATGACCTAGCAGACTTCAGGGAAGCAACCTCTGTCAGTGGCAAACAAACGCTTCCTAGGTGTCTCCTGACTAGTCACTAGTGCCTGGATGGGTGTGAATGTACTGGGGGCTCATGGCTGAGAATAAGAACTTGTCCTCTGACACAACAGCTCATCAATGCAGCAATTCCTTCTGTGGTGGTTACACTGGGTTAATTTTATGTGTCAACTTGACTGGGCCATGGGATGCCCAGATAGCTAGTTGAACATTGTGTCTGGGTGTGTCTGTGAAGAGTGTTTCTAGAAGAGACGAGCATCTGAATTGGTGGGCTGAGCAGAGCGGTTGGTTCTCCTGGCTGAGCAAAGCTGAACTCCTGGTTCAAGTGATCTGCCTGCCTCAGCCTGCAAAAGTGCTGGAATTATAGCACCCCAGAGATTCCGATTTAACTGGTCCGGGGTCGGCATCAGTTCTGGGAGCTTTACGTGAGCCCAGGGTTTCTAATGTGAGCATTAGACCAAGGTAAGCATACATTAGACAGGCCTGAATGGAAGCCCTCAGTCATTGATGAGTTGTGGAATCTTGGTAAAGTCACGGCACTTCTCTGTAACTCAAGTTTTATCACCTGGAAAAGGATGGATATACGATTGATCCCAGAGCATTGTCTGATGGATGGCATAGACAGGATGTGTGAAGTAACCAAGTGAATAACAGAGCAAGCGTGCCTGCAAAGTGAGGACCTCCCCACTAGGCACCTGCATGTGCCTTCAGGGAGGCCTCAGCACACTCAGATCGCAGCCCTTAGCTGGGGCCAGATGCTAATGTTCCCTGCACTTATACCCACGCTCACTGTTCCTCCCATCCCCTGGCTGGACTGTGGGCTCTACAACACCCCACTATGGCCTGGAACAAGACCAGAAATATTCGAAGAATTGAGCTTGCTCTTGTCAGATGCTTCACGTGCCTAGATCTCTGGTTCTTAAATCTCGCTGGGTTCATGCACCTTCAGTCATCTGAAAATGCAATTAGGCACACTGCAAGCAGTTTGGATACGGCTCGAGGGGGTTTCCTGAGCCACTGAGTCTATCACTAACCCCATGTTGAGAGTACCAGATCTGAGTGAACCGATAAAATCTCACACTGAGAAAAGAACTGACAAAGCCATGGCTTATTCTTGGTCAGATGTGTGGTAAAGTCATTGGTAAAGTCAGTGTTGAAATTGGGAAGAAGATTCCGATTCCTTATCCTGTTTCGTTGGTGCTAAGAACTTGTGTTTACTCTGCCCTCCACAAAGCAATGAGTTGGAAAAGAGCTTAGAGCTCATTATACTTGATCTTGTTCATCAAGAAGTGAAGGTACAAGGAAAGTGCTTATTAGGAAGGATCCGGTTAAGTGTCCCTCCCAGATGTTTACGGGGGTGCTAAGCTTCCCCTACCACAGCGGTGAACTCCTCATGGGGTATTTGCCTGGTGGTCTTCCTGTCTCTAACACTATGTGGCATCCTGAGGACCAGGGACACATCTGTCCTGTTCACCCACACGTCCCCACTACCAGGCACAGGTTAGGCGATTGACACATATTTATGGAATGAATGAATGATGAATGAATGAATGAATTACTCTAAAAACAAACAAAAGAAGGCAATCAAAATACATAAGCTTGATTCATTTAACTAAACATCCCACATAGTATCCACCCAAACTCAGAATGTGTGTTGTGTTTAAATATTGTAAGTGTTTAAACATTTAGTTGTAAGTCAGCTGCATTTGGGGTTTCCTCCTTTCTCATTGTCCCCCGTGTCTGTTGTTTCTCAGTAAGAAGTGAGACCCTGAGAATTCCATACCTGAAGACAACAACCTGCCAATTCTGATACCAGAGACTCAGGCAAAACTATTAAGGCGTGTCTGGAATATTTTTAAAACGCTGCATCCCCTCCCACGGAGCATTAAATGCTATCATCAGGTCAGCGCTGGACACTGGAGAGCACGTAGCTATGTTCTCTCGTTGAGGCACTCTCATCAATATGCATTCTCTCACCTTAGAATAAATGACACTTCTGCGGAATAGGTCTCCACACTGCTTAGAGAGCAGTGGATGTGGGAAGCCCATGAATATGGAGGCAGCGTCACGGTGAAAGGTGAAACGGTGCAGCGTGCAAGGAGAGCATTTGAGGCAGTGACAAAAACACCAGGGTGTGAGGGGTGTCATTACGTTTTGGAGATGACAGAGGTGGCAAGGGAATCTAAAAACCTCCAAGCAAGGGCCAAACAACCATTTGCAGAGAAGTCTTTGAGCTCTAAATGCCTCGCTGCCACCTCAGACTCGCACGGAATTGATTTCCGCCCCTTGGAGAAACCATGTGCTGTGACTGACCTACTTTTTCACATGAAAGATCTCACTAAAGTGTTCTTTTCCTTTCACTGAAGGTTTGAAAAAAAAATTCTTTTTCTAACTCTTACACATCCATGCTATGGATGAGGATACCTTAGTTAAGAATGACCTGCACAGTGCTGTCCTATAGGACTTGCTATGGCGATGGAAATGTTCGCTGTCCGTGCTGTCCAGCGTGACAGCCATGGCCACGTGTGGCCACCAGGCACTTGAGACACGGCTGCTAGCATGATGGAGAAACTGAATTTGAAATTTTATTTAATTTTAATTAAACTTAAATGTAGCCATGTGTTGTAGGGTCTACAGACCAGGCCTATGTGTACCCATATCAAAAGAGTTCCTGGTCCTATTGTTAAAGTGAAAAAAGAAAGGCAGAGAGGAGTGTGATGTATTTAGTATAAATATATACACTTGCTCCAAACAAAACAATATATTACATTTGTGCATACAAATGCTTTTAAAGGCACAGAAAGATGGCTGAAATTGTACCCAACAGACCAATATAAAAAACGTGAACAATTTTAAAATGTTTTCTTGTCTGATACATCTTGAGTTTTGTTTTCTTTCTTGTGGTCTAATTATTGTGACAGATCCACCTGGACCTAATATCTGAGACCACAGAAGCTCAAGAACAGGCAGACCAGCTGCAAGACATTTTTTTTTTGAGATGGAGTCTCACTCTGTTGCCCAGGCTGGAGTGCAACGGAGTGATCTCGGCTCACTGCAACCTCCGCCTCCCAGGTTCAAGTGATCCTCCTGCCTCAGTCTCCTGAATAGCTACAATTACCGGCCTACAATTACTCAATCTCCTGAATAGCTACACACCACCATGCCTGGCCAATTTTTGTATTTTTGGTAGAGACAGGGTTTCACCATGTTGACCAGGCTAGTCTTGAACTCCTGACCGCAGGTGATCTGCCCACCTAGGCCTCTCAGACTGCTAGGATTACAGCCATTAACCACCATGCTCATAAGACATTCTCTCTAAAGAACCAGAGACCCTCTGCAGCAGGTTGTGGGACAAGCCAAAATGCACACATACATCCAAGTGCACCTAGTTGCATGGAATATGCTGCTCTTCTCAACCTCAACTGTGCACCGGAATCGCCTTTTCAAAATATCCAGTTGTTTTGCGTCCCACCCCAAAGATTCTATTTCATTTTGTATGGAATGGGCCCAGGGCAATGATATTTTTGAAAGGCTGCCAGGGTGATTCTACTGTATAGCCAGGGCTGAGAATACCTGAGCTGGAAACAGCACATAGAGGAATACACAGCAACAGGGAGCCGCAGAGCTGGGAACGGCAGAGTAGGAAGCTGCCTCAGCCCGTCAGCCACCGTGAGGGGTGGGCAGGGCACAGAAGGACCACTTGTCTTGGCCTCATGGAGAGGAACATGGCATCTGAACCCTGGAGGGCCCTAGAGTTTTGTCCTAGTCTCTGTGTACCCTCACTTCTTAGGTAATCTGTCCCCTGCTGCGGCTTTAAATTATGAATGCCATTTTCATGCAGTAATTGAAAATCCTCAGCCAGACTGCGATTCCCAACTTCCTACATGCCACCCCAACCTGGATGTCTAGCCAGCCTCTGCCATCGCACAGCCACCCTTGCGTGTCTCCTCCACCCTCAGCTCCCTGTCTCAATGGCTCTGCCATCTGTAGCTGCCCATTCTGGCAGCCATACAGAGCACACTGAGCCCTCTCTTTCCCTCACATCTCACATCGATTTCATCTTCAGGCCCCACTGGCTCTAATGTTACAATGTATTGTGATCCGACCGCTTCTTACCAATTCCATCCCGGCATGCCAGCGCACGCCACCAACATCCTCTGAACACTGTACCAACCCCCAGATGGGTCTCCAGTGCTCCTTCTCTCTTCCTCCTTTCAGCAGAGGCCCCAAACAGCAGCAGGAAGAAACTTGTTAACTGAGCACTGTGGTTCCACAGGAGAGCACAATCACCCTCCAGTGGCTTCCTGTCCCCTCAGAGCAACACCTGGTGACACTGCGGTGCACAGGCTCCGACGCCAGCCAGCCTCGCTCCATTCCAGACCCATCGCCTTCTAGTCCATGCCTTCCCCATCAAGTTCCGTCACTTGATCTCCTTGTTCCTGAATATTCCCTTCCCCAGAGCCTCTGCACCAGATTGCATGTCCCTCCATCACCAAATTCACCAAGATCTCTGCTCAAATCCCACCTCTTGGCAGGGGGTTTGGGGGTCTTTCCTGGCCCCTCAATCTCCATCAGGAACTCTCTCCCTCCCCTCTCTACCAGCTTCCCTCTGTAGCCCCTTACCTGGCCTTATTTTTCTACCCAGCACTTATGGCTACCTCAAATTACTGCTTGTTTTTGTTTGTCTGCCTCTCTGGAATATAAGTCCCTGCAGGACAGAAGGTGTCTTGTAGTTGCACCACCAGTCCTGGAACAGGGCTGGCACGACCACGGCTGGGCAGGTGCCCCATGTGTGATGATTCAGTCTTCATTATAAGCCACACAACAAACACAACAAAGTGTTTGTTCATTCAACTTTTTTTTAAATTGTGGTAAAACAGATTTAATATACAATTTACTATATTTGCCATTTTCAAGAATACAGTTCGGTAGCATTAAGTTCTTTCACTTTGCTGTGCAACTATTACCACCATCCACCTGCAGAACTTTTTTGTCATCCCAAGCTCTTCAACCACTAAATGCTGACTCCCCTTCTCCCTCCTCCTAGCCTGACATCCCCCGCCATTCTACTTTCTGTCTCTGTGAATCTGACTACTCTAGGGACCTCATACAAGTAGAATCATGCAGTATTTGTCCTTTTGTGACTGGCATATTTCACTCAGCATAGTGTCATCTAGATTCATCCGTATTGTAGCATGTGTTGGGGTTTGCTTCCTTCTCACGGCTGAATAATATTCCATTGCGTGTCTAGACCACATTCTGTTCATCCATTCATCTGTCAATGGACATTCGCGTTCTCATTCAACTTGCAGCCGGAGTGCTTGCAAAACGTGAAGTGCAAACAAAAGGATACTGTGTGATCCAGTGTCTCCAAGAGCCCTGGTTGTCCAGGAAGCCAGCAAAGCAGGACATTCCGAGGGTCCCTGAGGAGGCCTTGGGGCAGCAGGGTCAGAACTGAGAGGCCTGGATGTGGCAGGCATGGAATGACTGATTTCATCAACAGCATTACACTGAGTAATCACTAACCACCCACTCCTTCAATTACTGCCACAACACAGCTGAGGAGAGGAAGTTCGGAAGAGGAAGGAAAACGCGTGGTCTTCTTCTGCCCTGGTTTGAGGCTGAGGTGTCTCTGGTAGCCCTGAGGGGCCTCCTGGCTGTCCTCCGCAGGTGTGGCTGTCCTTGCTGGCCACCGGCTTCCTCCTTACACCTGCCCAGCGCCCCCCGTGGGGCTGATTCCCCTTTCTCACCTTTCCCTCTCCCCACTCACCTCCCAGCCCTTCTCATCAGGACCCCAGAGCCTATTTAAAGGAGCAAATGGATTCACTGTTTTATTTCTTTAAAACTTGAGACCCCATGAAACAAAGCAAGTTCTGGTCATATTGGGTTGTGTCACAGATAGAAAAAGGCAAGGATGACTCCGCTACTAGAAGGGTGGGAAGGCTGGGATGTCCAGGCTAGAGATACACAGTGGGGATTGGGGAAGAGAGACTGGTTAAGGAAGGGAGACCTGATGGTGAAAGGGCTGGGAAGAAGGCACACAGGGAAAGGTGGTGTTTGCTGCCGAGGGGAAGCCTGTCTTGAGTAGGGCTTAGGAATGGGGGAAGGTGCACGTCTCATCCAGTCTACATTCTGAATATCCTCTACGTTATCTCAACAGGACACTTGGCTCCTCAAAGCGAGGTCTATAGGCGGGGCCGACCTCTGACTGTTACCAGTCCACAGCGAGAAAAGCACAGAACTGAGAGCCACGTGAGTAGAAACGTGTGCATTTGGCACGGCTGCAGCAGCCGCTGGCTGTAATCAGCGGTTTTGGCTGGTCAGTAGCTCTGAGACCAGGGCAGGTACTGCTCAGCGTGTGCTGAGATACAGGTGGTGTAAACCGCATGCTGCCAGGGACTATTGGACCTCGAGGGGTCCGGGAGGGGTGGAGGACACCGGTTTTCACTACAGGTGGCTTGAGGAGATGCCCTGAGCCACACTCCATGACCCCACACACTGGCATCTCCTCCCAAGCGGGGCACCAGGTGAAGTCACTGGCCTGCATTTCAGGGCATATGTACACAAAAGAGACCTCCCTCTACACTAGACTCACATTCCACACAATGGGGGCACCCGGGGACCAAGGCGGTCTGAGGGAACAGGGAAGTCTCGGCTCCAATTTCCTCTCACTCGAGGGTGTTCTCTCTTTGAGTAGAATGTGGGGCGGGGGGCGGGGGGTGGAAATGTCTCTATTTCTGAATTCCTTTAATTCATTTAAATTGGTCTCTGTCTGCGCCTGTAGTTGAATGTGTACACGTTTTGTACGTGTGATTTGACTCCATTGTAGAAGTTCCCACACAAGCAAAAACTAGACTGAGCATGTGCTCAGCGGGAACCAGGCGCTGGGATGATGAGTTTGCATGAACTTTGACCCCTCACATTGAATCCATGAGGAAGATGTTATTGCTATCATGCCCACTTCACACATGGGTTTTAGCTCTTCCCACCCACTGTTATGGGTTGAATTGTGCCCTTCCTCTATGTGTACCTAATGATACATATTCAAGTCCTAACCCTTAGTACCTGTTAATGTGATCGTATTTGGAAATAGAGTGTTTGCAGCTGTAATCAAGTCAAGAGGAGGTCATTAGAAAGGGCCTTGATCCAGTATGACTCACGTCCTCATAAGAAGGAATTTGGACACAGACACACACAGAGGGAAGACGCACGCGGGGGGAAGGCGCACGCGGGGGGAAGACGCACGCGGGGGGAAGACGCACGCGGAGGGAAGACGCACACAGAGGGACTGGAATGATGCGTCTGCAAGCCCAGGAATATCAAAGCCTTCAGTAACCACCAGGAGCTAGAGAGGGGCAAGGAGGACTCCCCTGCTTCTTTCGGAGGGAGCATGGCCCTGCCAACACCTTGGCTTCAGGCTTCAGGCTTCAGCCTCCGAGACTGCGAGACAATCAATTTCTGTTGCTTTAAACCACCTGGTTTGGGGGTTGGTTTGTTCGCTTTCATTTTTGTTTCTTTGCAGCCCTAGCAAATGAATGTACCCTAAGCCAAATAACCTAGGCCTGGCCAAACAGAGTCCCTTAACCACTCTCTATCCACTATGACTATAGTTCAAGAAGGAGCAAGGAAGCCATACTGAGCTGATGAGAAGCATCCCAGCTTTTTCCATAACTATAGGGAGAAAGAATTTATTTTGATGGGCTCCTCAGCTGCAAATGTTGGCTCCAAGCCTCTGTCAGTCACCTGAATCCAGCCACACCTGAAGTCATGACGCTTTTAGCCACATAAGCCTCCAATTCCTCTTGTCTTTTTTTTTCTTTTTAGCTGGATTTCTCTCACTTGCAGCCAGAGAGTGATGGCTTTAGGTAGTCTGCATGGTCAGCAAGGCTTTTGGTGTGGCATCTGACCTACCAGCTACCTTCCCTCTGCTCTGCAGGCAAGATTCAACTTACCACAGGAGGACTACAGGGACCTCACACTGCTGAGCCACCAAGCTAAATGACCATGGAGCAATGTTGCCAAAATAATAGCCTCTTGGGACAGCTTGATGTCTTTTTCTTCATATGGTTTCCCAAGCAAAATATGAAGTTGGCATCATTATGTGAGGGGAGATTTACTCAGCAGGAGCAGGGAGAGGCAGGGTGGGGTGGGAAGGAGCTATGGCTCTGCAAGGGGACCTCCAGGTTTAAGTCCCAGACGGTGGTCCCTATGTGCTGCCCTGGGCTGGAACGTCCACGCACGCGCAGAAGCCTGGGCGCCAGTCAGTGGGGAGCAGAGGCCTGTTGGCAAATCAGCTTCCCTAGACCTTGCCAGAGTGGCAATGAGGCCTTCTGTGAGAGCAAAACAAATTACCTTAATAGATATGTAACCCTCAGCTCCTATTGGAAAAACATAAGATCATTGGGGGACTATGTATTTTCAATCAAAAGTTGGCATTTTTATAAAGCGCATATGATTTGAACATTTTTAGTCTATGCCCTCAATGCAATTTAAAAATGACATGCTGAGCATGTACTCAGTTCTGTTCTTAAAAGAACAAATCTTGAGCCTGGCTAGAATTCAGTCATTTTTTTCTTTGAACCAACAATGTTGAGAGACTGAATTTTTGAAGTATATAAAACTTGCCAAAGTGGGAAGCTTATCTAATTTCAACCAACTCTTACTGAGTGTCTTCTAATACAGGGAATGGAAAACTAAATAATCTATGGCCCTTGTTCTTGCTCTTGAAAAGCTGCTAATCCTTGGAAAGCATGATAAGAGATCTGAATTTTGGAAAAGCATTGTGGCATGCTTCTGATTGCAAGACACGAACAAAATTAATCTCAAGGAACATAAACAATACAGGAAATTTAAAACTCACAAAGACTTAAAGCCTGAAGGTAGATTTGCCTTCAGGTGAGGCTTGATCCAGGACCTCTAGGATCCAGTTTGTTTCCATCCTTCCTGTCTTTTCAGATTTCCATTCTTGGCAATGTCCTCTCCTCTCCCAGCCTCAGCCTGTCCTCTCAACATCTCCGCTAGCCTGCTCCCTAGGAACTAAGAAGGGGTTCCCAAAATACTTCAGAGTTCTCAAAATACTTTGAATTCTGAGGCAGAAAGTGCATGGGATTGACCATAGAGAAAGTACATTCCAGCAGGAAATATCTTTCTCCAAGGCATTGAGGAGTGAAGCCACAGGAGAGTCAGGGGAGCTGCAGGTAGTTTTGTCCTGCTGGAGGAGAGAGTCTACTTGAGGCACTAGAAGAAGTCGATGCTCAAGGGTAGGGAGGAGGGAGTGGGAGGAGGGATGGGGCTCATGAGCTCTGTTTTGAGCTGAGTTGAGCTGAGGTGGAAGCGCTTTGTCCTGAAGATGATGGAGAAGAATTCTAAGCTGGGTATGCAAGGATAGGGTCCGCACTTCAAGGTGAAAGCAAAAAAGACCAACTCAAACTCATCTAAACAATGAGAAAGTGTATTATCTCATAGAACTGCAAGTTCAGAGGGAGGCTGGGTCCAGACTTGGCTCAAAGATGCCCTCAAGGACCTAGTTTCTTTCTGTTTCTCTGTTCTACCGCTTTCTGTGTGAGCTTCAGCCAAGGTCTGGCTCCCCGCATGGTTGCAGGATCGCAGCCAGAGGCATGCAGGGCCATATGTCGTCCCCAAACCCATCCAATAGTAGAGGCAGGGAGGGAGCAGAGAGAAGGAAAGGGAGAGGAAAAGGGAGAGAGAGAAATTCCAAAGGGGTCTGTTGGGAACAAGGAGTACTGAGTAGGAAACCAACAGCACCCTTAGCGAAGGCCTGCAATTCCTTCTTGAACACCCAGAGGCCTGTTTTATTTTGGAATTCAGAACTTTTTGGATTTCAGGAGGGTAACAGAGTGCCTGTACTTCATATTTTAGGAGGTAACAGAGTGCATTAGACCCCCCAGGGACTCTGAGGTGGTACCCCCACCCCACCATGCCCATGGCTCTGCATAAAAGGCATGGATACCAGGCAGCCCTGCTCAGTCAGGGCAGGCTCTGAAGCCCGAGGGCCACAGTGTGTGGCGCATTCGTCTGTTCTGGTGTGAACCTCCGCACCAGGAGGTTCCTCAGTTGCTCTGTGAGCAGGGGAAGGAGGGCTGGAGGATGCTGGTGGCAGGGGAAAAGAGGAGTCAGAGAGGTGGCCTCTGAGGCTATGGGGACGTGCCAGTGGGTTGTGAGATGGTCTGAAGGAGAACAGACGCGATGCGGGTGGGGAACCAAGGGGACACGAAAGAGATTCCGGAGAAATGAGGAGGGAAGTGTGAAAGGGGATTACCTGGAAAAATCAAACAGCAGAGTCCTTCTTCTGCCACTAGAGGTCATGAAGAATTAACACTAAGTCAGTTCATAAAGTGACGAGGTGTTTACAGTTCCTTTCTGTGGAAAGATCTCCAGGAAAAGAGACAGAACATCTATTTGTTGGAGCAGAGAGGAGCGTGGCCCATGACAGCATCACACGATACAGAAATCCAGAAAAATAGCCCACAAGAGCGGCTGTGTGATGCAGCAGGAGATCGGGTTCACACCAGGAAACACACAGGCAGGTGTAAGCTTTTGAGGATGGGAAACCGCCCTTATCAGTGTTTGCAGGTGGGATGAGGTGTCTGTGCAAAGCCAGGCTTCAGAACTGCCGGTCAATGATCAGGTGTCCATCACCTTGAGTATTTATCATTTCTATGTATTGGGACATTTCAAACCCTCCCTTCCAGGTATTTTGAAATATACAGTACATTGTATATTTCAGATCCAGAACAAAGAGCTACACACTTTCTGAAATCCAGGAGTGTGTGTCTCATAAACTCCTATGAGCGTGGTCTTTCTTAAGAGCTCAAGGTCCCCCCAGTCTTGAACTGCCTTGACATTGCATGCTCAGGTGGGCCCTGCCTCCAAGCCCACCTTGTGAAAATAGGGATGGGGACCACTACTAGGGAGAGAATATGAGAGTTGGAAGGGGCCTAGGTCCCTGGGGAGTCCAAAGTGGGCTTTCCAGGTAGGAAAACAGGCCATTGAGGAAAGAAAGCCTTTTCGAGGCCACAGAGCTGCATGGGGGCAGAGATGGCCCCAGAGTGAGTTCCCTTGGTGTGAGGCCCAGGCTCCGGCCTCTGTGTGACTTGATGGTGGGAGTGCTGGAAGCCTGGCTGACTAGAAGGAAGGGCAAGCCAGAGGCCAGTGCTACTCTCCATTTCTGCCCTTTGCTGATCTGGCCCTGACCCCTTCCAGGCCTCAGGGCCTCTGGCTGCCCTGGTTTAAAGTTCCCTTTCCCACGATCTGCACAGATCCTGACTCATACCCTCCTCTTCATGGCCTTAGGCTTTCTCTTTGACTAACAGTTTTTAATTTTTATTTATTTTTACTTTTGATACATTGTATTGTACACATTTATGAGGTACATGGAATATTTTTACATGCATAGAATGTGTAATGATCAGGTCAGTATAAACATAGAGTTAGAAGAAATAAGCTTTTTTAACAAAATAATTCCAACTTTTCGATTTGGGGTAGCTGTGCAGATGTGTTTCGTGGGTGTACTGCATGATGCTGAGGTTTGCGGTATGATTCATCCCATCAGCCAGGTAGTGAACATAGTCCTTCCCCTTCCTCCTCGCTCTACCAGTCCTCGGTTCTGCTGCCATCTTAACGTTCATGAGTATCCAATGTTTAGCTCCCACTTATAAGTGAGACTATTTGGTATTTGCTTATCTGTTCCTGCATTAAGTCACTTAGGATAATGGCCTCCAGCTGCATCCATGTTGCTGCAAAAAATATGATTTTCTTTTTTTATGGCTGTGTAGTATTCCATGATGTATAAGGACCACGTTTTCTTTATCCAACCCACCATTGTTGGGCACCTACGTTGATTCCATGTCTTTGCTATTGTGACTAGCACTGTGATAATCACATGACTGTATGTGTCTTTTTAGTAGAATGATTTATTTTAGATGAAATAAATTCTAAATCTCAACAGCAGAGCAGGATGACTATAGTTAATCACAATGTATTATATATTTCAAAATACCTGGAAGGGAGGGTTTGAAATGTCCCAATACATAGAAATGATAAATACTAAAGTGATGGACACTTGATCATTGACCGGCAGTTCTGAAGCCTGGCTTTGCACAGACGCCTCATTCCACCTACAAACACTGATAAGGGCGGCTTCCCATCCTCAAAGGCTCACACGTGCCCGTGTGTTTCCTGGTGTGAACCCGATCTCCTGCTGCATCACACAGCTGCCCTTGTGGGCCATTTTTCTGGATTTCTGTATCATGTGATGCTGTCATGGGCCACGCTCCTCTCTGCCGCAGCCCAGGTGCAATGCCAGGGAGATTACCTGAGATGACAAGCCTGCATCCCGCCATGCACGTGGTCCTGTCTGATGGCTCCCTTTGCGGCTGAAGATACAGGCTTCTTTAAGGTGGTAGCTAACATCTTCACCCTGATGAGGTCCAGGTTTTTCCTTTTGGAGCCTGAGAAATAGAGTTTTAAGAATAAACATGTGGGCAGGGATGCCTAAAATTGAGTCAAGAAAATTAAACTGGAAGAAAGCTTGTTCAAATGCAAGCAGTATCGTTAGTTCCATTGGTAATAAACTAATAAAATGTTCTATAAATACTCCATGAGAAATATCCACTGGGCATCATCAGGTGGTCTGTGGTAGCTCCTGGGAAGCTAAAGGACTAACGGATTTCATACATGTTCCCATAAAACCCAGAGCTCATTCCCAGGATGAGGAAGAGCCAATAGGAAGCCTGAATGAGGCCGGGCACACGGACAGGCGCTCTTCTCTCAAGGGTGGCAGCCTATTCAGAGCCAGATCTGATCACTGTAAGCCTTTTATTATAAAGGAACAAAAGGATATGGATAAATTTGTTTCAGCATCAAAATTTTTTTCTTGCTGCATTCAGCATTTTATTACCTCATATATTTGAAAACTCTTCATGGGGTAGTGAATAGAGTATTTTCCATGCTGTGATTTATCTGGCATTGGGGGTGAAAAATAGCATTGTTAGAAAAAAAAAAACTCCTAAGATCCTTGTCAATAATTTTTTTCCCTTCTATGCTATTTTTTTTTCTTTTTTTTTTTTTTTTGCAGTAAAAAAAATTTCATCCTTCACTCTGATCCAGAGAACTAAGGAGAATTTTCAAGATAATTTTTATCTGAGGAAGGAAAAATAAAAAACACTGTGTAAGTCACGTGGAGGTCGTTGTTCCCCACGCGTTGTTGAACCCGTTGAGCCTCTCCTGGTCCTCCGGCAGCCTTGAAGAAATTCCTGAAGACTCCGTTCTTACATTTCTGCAAGTGGTAACTTTATTCAAACTTGGAACATTCTGCTCTTTCGTAAGAGTGTTCACACAGTTCCTTTTGTCCTCATGGAGTGTGGCGGCTCCCTGCAGAAAGGACCGCCAAGCATCAGCTTCTCAACTCGCAAAGATGCGGTGGAGCCTGTCTGCAGGGCTTCCCTCAGCTTATTTACCACTTTAGGACGAAGTCTGCCCCCACAGGCTCCAGAACTCCTCTTGCCTGAGTCTGTTTCCCTTCTTTCTCTGACCCCCTCCTTCCCTAGGGCTCGCTGAGCTGGCCTGTCCACTTTGCCTCCTTAAAGATGGCCAGCATGCTGAGGTTGACCCACTGGCATCATGTGACTTCAGCATGGTAGTTTAGTAAAAGGCCGGCTCTCCTTTAGGGTGATGGTGGAGAGGGAGAAGGTATGGAAAACACAGAAAACCCCACCCTGCCCCACTGAAGTGGAGATAGAGGAGCCACAGAATGTGGATGGGCAAGGACTCCCTTCTGGCCTCTCATGTCCTGGGCTCCAGGGTCCCTGTGACAACTGTCGATGGGCAGACACACACCCAGGACCTACAAGTCCTGGATTAGACCCCCAGGCAGGCCAGTGGTTCTTGAGCTGCATGCTCAGCACCCCGGAGGGCCTGTTAGAACACAGAGGCCTGCACTCCACCCGAGTTTCCAATTCAGTAAACCTGAGGCGTGGCCCCCAAATGTGCACTTCTGACAGCTTCCCACGGGCCATTGAGGCTCCTGGTCCAGGGACCTCCTCACTTCGAGAACCACTGGGGTTAGCAAATGAGACATAAAGTAGGTAAGCTGAAGTTCTGGTTTGTTTGACCTGCGTGATGAATCGTTCAGTAATGACTCACTGCAGTTTCTCACTCACTTTCTAAATTTTATACCTGAATTTCTCTTTGTCAAGAACTGGGAAGGGCCTGAGATTGACACTACTTGGAAGTTAATCTGTTAATCGGAACAGTTTCGAGAATGCTGGCAGAAGACATAAGATGCCTGGGTCAAAGACAGAGGACAGATCACAACTCACAGCCACAACAGCAGCTGGGGTGCCAGCATTTATGCCATTTTCCTAAGCGCCAAGTCCCTCAGGGAAATGGTGGCACCTGCACCATCTTGAGTTGTGCTGTACGAGAGGAGCCCCATGCTTAGGGAACCTAAGTTTTTTCCAGTGGATAGTAAGCCTGCCTGACTGTCGCCCTGGAGGGGGACATTTCTTTATTACACTAACAGTAAAAACAGTAACAATGGCCAGGTGCAGTGGCTCATGCACCCGGGAGGCCAAGGCGGGAGAATCGCAAGGTCAGGTGTTCAAGACCAGCCTGGCCAATATGGTGACACCCCGTCTTTACTAAAAATACAGAAATTAGCCGGGCATGGTGGCGCACACCCAGTCCCAGCAATTCAGAGGCTGAGACAGGAGAATCGCTTGAACCCGGGAGGTGGAGATTGCAGTGAGCCGAGATTGCACCATTGCACTCCAGCCCGGGTGACAGATTAAAACTCTGTTTCAAAAAAAAAAAAAAAGGAAAAGAAAACAACAATGACAACCAAAGCAAATAAAAACAAATATCCCTTTTTGTTCCGGGGATAGACATTATACGCATATATCAAGGTTGTCTATGTACAAACATTCTTAAAAATTTAATGTGGAACAAAGATACCAAACACCTCCACTCTCAAGAGGTGCAAAAACCTGAGACTCCGGAGAATTATCTCCAAACATCCTTACACTTCTTCTCATTGGAAATTACTAAAATACAAACTCCCTTTAAGGCTATCGTGATAGGCAGAATAATACCTCTTCCTCCCCCAAGAGACATCCACCTTGAAACTGGTAAATGTGCTCCCTTACAGGTGAATTGGTGTCCCATGACTGCTGTAACAAAGCACTACCAGCTTATTGGGTTAAAAAAAGAGAAATTTATTTTCTCACAGTTCTGGAAGCTGAAAGTCTAAAATCAAAGTGTAGTAGGGTCAAGCTTCCTCTGAAGTTTCTAAGGGGAGATCCTTTTTTGCCTTTTCTCATGCTGATAGTGCCGGGTGTCTCTTGGCTCATAGATGCATCACACCAATCTTTGCTAACATCTCCAGATGGCATTCTTCCTGCGCATCTGGGTCTTCACATGGCTGTGTACTCATAAAGACACAAGTCGACCGGGTGTGATGGCTCACACTTGTAATTCCAGCAACTTGAGAGACTGAGGCAGGAGAATCTTGAGGGCAGGAGTTTTGAGACCAGCCTGGGAGAATAGTGAGACCATGTGTCTACAAAAAAATGAAGAAATTAGCTGGGTATGATGGTATGCTTCTGTAGTCCCAGCTACTTGGGAGGCTGAGGTGGGAGGTTCCCTTGAGCCCAGGAGTCCACAGCTGCAGTGAGCTATGATCATGCCATTGCACTCCAGGCAACAGGCTGGACAACAGAGTGAGAACCTATCTCTAAAAAAAGATAGAGAAAAGACACCAGTCGTATTGGATAAGGGGCTCACCCTACTTTAGTATGATCTCATCCTAATTACATCTCAGTGGCCCTGTTTCTAGATAAGGTCCCATTCTGTGGCACTGGGGGTTAGGACTTCAATGTATCATTTTTTTTGGGAGATGCAACTCAATCCATAGCACATGGCAAAGAAGAATTAAGGTTGCCCATCAACTGACCTTAATAAGGGGATGATCCTGAATTATTGAGGTTGGGGGACAGTGTAATCATAAGGGTCCTTAAAAGTGGACGAGGGAAGCAGGGAAGGCACAGCAACGTGATGTGAGAAGGACTTGGCTTTACATTACTGGCTTTGAGGATGGAGAAAGGGACCATGAGCCCAGGAATATGGTGGCCCCTAGAAGCTGGGAAAGACCAGCCAACAGATTCTCCCTGGATCCTCCAGGAAGGAAGGCCATCCTACAAACACCTTGATTCTAGCCTGGTGAGACCTCTGTTGGACTTCTAACCTGCTGGAATAGAACATGATAAATTCATGTTGTTTCAAGCCATGACATCTGTGATAATTTGTTCCAGCCGCCATAGAAATCTAATAAACACATCAAGCACAGCACAGTTGAGGTAGCACGACTTTATTGCTGCAGGCTGTTTCCTCTATTTTCTTGGATACCACATCTTAATATATTTCACATGGTCATTGTTTGCCATTTCTAATCCCATGACTGTAATACGTTTATAATTGTTTCTACATTTCAGAAAGAAGGGATTTTGCTCAGAGAGCCAGTTTCTCTTTGCTTACTTCTTTTCCCCTTATTTAGAGTTTTGCATTTCTCTGTACCATTTCCAGGTGTTTGAACTCACAATGTCAACTTTATCTCAGGCTTTGCTTTGTTTTTCAATTAAAATTTTGTGTTGATGGAAGATAGGAGTACTTGCTTGTTTAATGTCTGTTTACCTAGCTTGATGATGCCATGTTTATATAATAGGAGCTCTGGAAATTAATCAATATTTCTAGTGAAGCAACACCCTGCTCCTCCATATGTGTAATAGCTGGAAAAGTTTGAGAGTCTTGCACATTACAAACCACTCTGGCCACAGATGGTATGTATGGTAAGTGCTTCCAGGGAAGGGACTGGATCTTACTCACCTTTGAATTCTCTTAAGTGTGGAGCCTTGAATATTTTAGACTCTCACTGAATAATTGGTAAATGATCAAAGATGGGGAGAGTTGCTTTCTTGAGATGTTTTTAGCATTCTGGAAGCTTTTATTGGCTCTATCTCTGTATTGTTTTCTGTTTTCCTGCCATCCCTCCAGTTACCTCATCTTTCTGTAACTGAGCTTCCTGAAACAGAACAAAGTCCTCCGGGTGGGGTCTCATTAGAGGCTGTGAGGTAATGCTTCTCTTCATAATGATGCGTTGTTCTTACCTGGCACCTTCCTAATAAAATTCATGGTTGGTGAGGAACACACACACACACATGCACACACACACACACACGCACATGCACACGCGCATGCACACACATGCACACGCACACACACACACGCACAAATACGCACATACACACTCCCTTCAAAGAGCTGAGCAAAAGTAGGTTACCAGCCCCCTCAGAAAACATAGAATGGCCAGCCAGGCAGCCCCATTTTTTTTCAAGGGACCCCCTTTTAATTGCCCAATGTGTTTCTAAAGAAAACATATTATTACCTTGAAATGTTAGAGCGTCTTTCCTCTTGGGTTTCAAAGGACAGGTGGAAACCTGAGCTTATCTCTATAACATTCCCATGAGATCAACACTCCTGCATTTGAATGCGACCTATTTAGCTGGAATGTAAGGCAGGGAGCTTTTAAAAAATGTCCCCCAGAGAGTGGGGATTTCCCTGAAAGAGTTCCCAGGAACATGGCCACTGTGTAAGGAAAATTGAAGCACAATTTATTTGAAGGACAATGTAATTTTTCTAGAAGAATCAAGTAATTACTGAAAGATCAGATGATGAGAGTTTCTGGAACTCTTAGGATGTTTTGGAGTCAATGGTAGCATGCCACTCACTTCACTTGATCCAGAAATGTGCAGTTAAATGGCCTCAAGGTTAAATGAAGGAGAAGGAGGATTTAGATTTGCACAGCAGTTTCCAAACCAAAGCTGAGGTGACTGAGTTCAGCCTGGAGTGGATTACACTAAACTGCTAAAGTTGGAACATTGTGAGAAAATTTCTGACGTAAATCCTGGTAGAAAACCTGAATTATGCTGCCTTTCATCTGGGTATGGAAGCTGCCTTGCTGTTGACTAATCCCTCAAATACACTCCAAATGTCCGTATAGATTTGAAAACACCCATGTCAGGGCTTCCTTCTTCTTTGTCTTGCCAACATAGGCATATGTTGTTTAACTGCCTAAAGTCTTTCAAAAAGGTGTTGATTGCGATGAAAGAAATATCACTTGTAGGACACGTAGATGTGTCCATCCGTCCTGGAAACATTGATCCACCTTATGCAAATCAGTTACCTTTCTGTCCAAAAACGCTTTCGACCAGACTAGAGTTAGCTCTCATTTCTGGAATGTTCAAATGCTTTGCATGATGGACAATTGAAAATATAATTCTCAGCCTCTCATGACCTTTATTGACTAAGGTGATTATGAAAATACCAAGATGGTCAGGACTTCTGGAGAAAGGTCAGGGACTGGACCAGTGCCATGCTGAGCCATATGGAGCGCAGGGCAAATGAAAGGATTCACATGGATCTTTTCTTTATTTAAAATTGTGACTTTTTGTTCATCAAGCATTTCCTCCCACAATGACTGTAAATCTTGCGAAGACAGAGAACACTGAAGAAGAGACCAGAAGGTAGAAATCAAATAGAAAAGATGGAGAAAACGACACCCTTAGCTGGCAGTGACAGCAGCTGAGAAATGACCTTGTTTACATTGTGGGACCCCCCTCCTCCCACACACAAACCCTTTCCAACTTGGGGGAGCACATTTCTACGTGGCGGTAAGGGAGGACTGGATGAAAGCCTTCCTTAGGGAGTGGCTAAGTTCAGCAGCAGCCGACTGGAAGTTTATTTTCCTGAGCAAATAACCTGAGGATGTCTGAACTCAGGCACCAAGCGTGCTGAAGGGAGGGTATGGAAGTCAGACAGTGAGTAAATGCTCAAAACTCCAATCTCCTTCTCATGGTAGGGTGAAGGCCCTGGAAAATAGCCATATACCCTCCAGGCAGGAGATTAGAGGTGTCTTTTCTAGAGACACTCACCAGCAGATGAAACTGACCCTGGGACTCCGAAGGAAATGGCCTGCTTGACCAGCTTCCAGTGCAGTCCATGGGTGGAAGCTCAAGAGAGCTTCCAGTGCAGTCCATGGGTGGAAGCTCAAGAGAGCCTCCAGTTAGCCCTTAGTGGCCCACTCAAGATCATCAGACAAGATGCTCAGGGAGAATATGTTACAGCAATGACTGGAAGCCAAGCAACGGAAAAAGAACAGCCTGCTGAAGCAGAGGCTACTCAGACAGAGGAAGAGAGCAATAATAACCTCAGAGAGACAACAGAGGACACTGCAACCATCACACAAGAAGAGGGTCTTATATCAAAGAAATACTCACGGGGGAAAAAAAATAGAAAATAAAGATGTGGTAGGTGAAACTGAGAACCAAGTGAGAAAGTTGAAAGATAATGTTGAGGAAATGTCCCTTAAAGAAAGCACAGTAAAAAGACCAAGAGATCGGAGAGGGGAAAAATAAAAAGGAAAATTGGAGAATGGCTGGGGGTGGTGGCTCACGCCTGTAATCCCGGCACTTTGGGAGGCTGAGATGGGTGGATTACCTGAGGTAAGGGGTTCAACACCAGCATGGCCAACATGGTGAAACCCTGTCTCTACTAAAAAAATACAAAAATTAGCCAGGTGTAGTGGCACTTGTAATCCCAGCTAATTGGGAGGCTGAAGCAGGAGAATCAGTTGAAACTGGGAGGCGGAGGTTGCAGTGAGCCGAGATTGCACTATTGCACTCCAGCCTGGGCAACAAGAGTGAAACTCCGTCTCAAAAAAAAAAAAAGAAAAGAAGAAAATTGGAGAATCAATGCAGGTAACAGGAATCCAACAAACAAATTGCAGGATTAAGTATAGACAGGAGATGGTGGGGAGGAAATCATTTAGGAAGTAGCAGAGGAACATTGCTCAGAAGTAAAGGACACTATTTTCTTGTCCACTATGTAACCTGCTCAAAGTATAAAAATGATCCGGGCCGGGCATGGCGCTCACGCCTATAATCCCAGCACTTTGGGAGGCCGAGGTGGGTGGATCACTTGAGTTCAGAAGTTCAAGACCAGCCTGGCCAACAAGGTAAAACCTTGGCTCTACAAAAAAAAAAAAAAAAAAAAATAAAAAAAGAAAAATTATCTGGGCTTGGTGGTGCATGCCTGTAGATCCCAGCTACTTGGGAGGCTAAGGCACGAGGATCACTTGAGCATGGGAGGTGGAGGTTGTAGTGAGCCGAGATTGCACCACTGCATTCCAGCCTGGGTGACAAAGCAAGACCCCGTCTCAAAACAAACAAACAAACAAAAAACCAAATTCACAACAAGGTATATCATTGCAAAATTTTGGAACACTGGGGGCAAATACTGGAAAGCACTTCGAGAGACAAGTAACAGTACATAGACAAAGAACCAAGAATACGAATGGCGGTGGACTTTTTTGTATCAACTCCAGAGCTAGAAGACAATGAAGCAATGCTTTCAAAATGTCTGGAGAGAAGTGATTTACATCCTAGGATTCTATTCCCAGTTCGAAAATCATGTAAGTGTGAAGGTAGAATATAGACTTGATAGGATATACAAGATTTCAAGAACTTTCCCTCACAAGAAATCGCTAAAAAAGTTACTATGGGAACACTGGACCAGGAAAAAACGATGTGGCATGGACATTTCTTGAGAAAGAATGAATGGATCCTGACATTCCTGAATAGGTCAAGAGGAGATTAACACAACTCGGTAGAGTTTGGGTGTGAAGCTGTAACAAGTGCACAGAAAGTTAAGTGTGCACATGTACACACTCATACACACTGCCTCACAAACCCAGTACAACTCTGAGCTCCAGAGAATGCAAAATATTGTGCAGGAAAGAAAAAGTCATCATAGTAAACTGTGTGAGTTGACTGTGAATAGCATTTGGAAGCATAATTAGGTAAACACTGACTACTGCTATAAGCAAATTACATTGTATGTGTATTGATATTGAGAGGCTGGAAGAACGACAGATGTGTCTGAATGAAATAGCAGTAGAACGGCTGGGGCTGGGAGAAGGTTTGCGAACTGAGGGCTCACAACCTCCACAAAGAGGAGTCAATAGGCAACTCCTAAAATGGAAGACTCAAAGGAAGAGGATCGCCAGCATGTTATTTGGGGATATGAAAGAAATTACCAAGAATGTGCTACATGAGGGGCTAAGGGGTTGCCTCTGGGGAGTGGAAAATGCTAAGGACACACAGCCGTTTTTCATTAAAAGCCTTGTAGAATAATTTGACTTTAAAATATGTGCATATATAATGTGTCAGAAAAAAAGTAAATTAGAAAACGAAGAGGATATGGATCCCTAAGAGCAGTTTACAGAGCCATGATAGGGCTTAGGGAGAGGGCAGGTAGTTCAGACGTGAGTGATTTTCTGCATGCAGTGATTCTCTGCTGCAGGGGAACAGGAATTTTCAATGACACTTTCATCCTCTGAGTGATATGCAGAGACTTGTTTTTGAGAACTTGTCATTTCTGTTGGAAAACAACCACTCTCCAATTATGCTACTACTTTATGGCTTTGAAAAAGTAGGAAGCATATGAGTATGTTTCTAGGGCAGGAAATCTGGATAATAATTAGAATTAATGAATAAAGCTTCCAATGTTAGCCAGAGTAGCATGAGAATTAATTATAAATTTGATTAAAGAGATTAGAGTTCATTAAAAGTTAAGTGTTCTGCTTCCTTATATTTTGATCTCAGGTTAGCGAATGAGGTTCGCTGTCGTGGAGTGTGCTCTGCTCAAGATCCCCGAGCTAAAGCTAAATCAGGTTAAGTACATCCTTTCCTTCCCTCCCAGACTCCCAACCTAGGAGTCATGCATAATTTCCATGCACATGCAGGGGATGAAATCTCTTTAATCCTTACCACTTTTCCCTCAGGCCTGCCGCTCTCACTGAATGCTGTGAATTTTTAATTAACCTAGAGTTGATGATGTATATGCAGTTATATATTCTCAAAGATTCAAATGGTTTTTCAGCTCCTGTTTGAATGGCTCTTCTAGCAAGGCCTGAAATAAACCTGTGTGAAAAATGAAAGTCCGAAAGAGTGCTCACTTTAGAAAAGTTGAAATAGGCAATTATCACAGTTAATATTGACAGAAACAAGAGCTAGGGAATAAAACCAGTTTTTAGAGTTTTGGTATTGTGCTGGTGATTTCTGTGTGCCCCACCATGCACTCACTCTCAGTGTTTCCCTGCCCCTTGTGCCCCAGGGGTTGAACCTTCCTTGGCTGCTTCTCTTGGGCTCCTTGTCCCTTTGCCTTCTGGTTAGGGGCTTAGCAGGTGGTGCTGGAGGAGGGGAAGCTGGCAGCCACTGGTTGCCCTCTTAGGTTACAGGTTACGGCTCCATTTGTTCTGGCCTCAAGCTGTCTGTGGGATCCAGCAATGTTGGTCCTTTCCTCTGCCCCTTCAGGCCCAAGGCGGTAACAGCTTCCCACATACGCAAGTCATCACCCTTTGTGGTTCCATTAAACCCATCTAAACAGTCGTTTAATGAAACTTCCGTCAGTGAGACTCTCAGATGTGCCAACTGCTTTCTGCCAAGACCCTGAAATGATCTGAATCAGGTTTTTGGTCACGTCATCTCTGTATCTCCCTATCTCTCCCACCAACTTACAAGTCTCTGAGGGCAACATCTCTGACTTACTAATAGTTATATCCCCAGTGTTCAGAACATGGCCTGGTCTACTATAAGCATTCAATATTTGCTTGATGAATGAAACAGTGTACCCATTAGTGAATTTCTAGATGTGATGCTTTATTTTTGAGAAAAAGTTGAGGTTATCTAACATCCAGACCAGAAGACATGAGTGGAAACGGTATAGTTTGGGACACAGGCATGTGCCACTGTCTGTACTTGACAGTCATTAACATGTTTGTGTCAAGCTCCCTCCTTCCCCCCACACAAATCTCCATTAGAGGCCTATAAAATCCACTGCTTCAGAAACTGTTTTATCTGAAGATACTGGGTACAGAAGCTCATATGCACAAAACATGGCATGAGTTTGGACACCAAGTAGATCATTTAGATGCTTTTGGCCATTAACAGCATATTTAATTTCCAGAGACTTAAAAATAAAGATTATTATTATCTCATGTAATAGAAATCCTGGAGGTTGGGGTGCTTCTTTTCTCTTGTCCTTTCCACCCCTCCCCAGTATCCCCAGCATGGCCACAAGATGGTGGCCCCTGCTCCAGGCATGATCTTCACTCAAGTCCACCAAAAGGCAGGAAAGGAGGCTCTTTTTACTTGCTTTGTTTTATTAGGGAGTCCTTCAGCAGACACACCCTCCTGTCCATTGGCCTTGATTGGCTCTCATGTCCATTACCTAGCTGCAAGAGAGGCCAGGGAAGAGAGTCACTGTTTTTTGTTTGTTTTGTTTTGTTTTGTTGTTTTAGATAGTGTCTCACTCTTTCACCCAGGCTGGAGTCCAGTGGTGCGATCTCAGCTCACTGCATCCTTTGCCCCCCAGGTTCAAGTGATTCTCCTGCTTCAGCCTCCTGAGTAGCTGGGACTACAGGCATGCACCACCATACTCAGATAATTTTTGTATTTTTAGTAGGGACAGGGTTTTGCCACATTGGCCAGGCTGCTCTCAAACTCCTGACCTCAAGTGATCCTCCTGCCTTGGCCCCCCACGGTGCTCGGATTATAGGTGTGAGCCACTGCGCCTGACCGAGTATCTGGTGCTTTCAGCCTAACAGTGAGAGGCTATTTCTACCAGTGCTATAGGCTGATTGTTTGTGTCCCCCCAGATTTACATAATGAAGCCCTTACTCACAAGGTGATGGTATTAGAAAATGGGGCCTCTGGAAGGTGATTCAGTCATGAAAATAGAGCCCTATCAATGGGATTAGTGCTTTTATAAGAAAAGACACAGAGCTTGCTCTCTTTCTGGTCTCTGCCATGTGAGGATACAATGAGAAGAAGGCCACCCGTAAGCCAGGAAATGGGTCCTCCCCAGACACGGAATCTGCTGACACATTGATCTTGGACTTCACAGCCTCCAGAACTGTGATAAATAAATGTCTGTGGTTTAAGCCACACAGTTCATGGTAATTTGTTATAGCAGCCTGAACAGGCTAAGACAACCAGCAAGGAAGAAGGAGTAGAAGAAAAGCTGCTGGATGAACCAACAACAGTGTCAGCAACATAAATCAAAGAAGCAGATGAGAAGAATGCTACAATTGCTGAGGCTTCCACACATGCTTCGTGGAGAAAGTTACTTTTTAGCTAAACTTACGTGCATTCTTCATGTGGGTTGATTTATTTGAATAGAGAAACTCCAGGAGAAACCATGGTGATGTCAGTCTGTCCCTCTGTAAGATGAAAATAATGATGCTGACAGCTGTTTCACAGTGAAATGTAGGTTACAAGTAAATATTTATAAGGGCATTATGAGATCCACAGATGAAAGCTGTCATGGCACTAAAAATACATACACACCCTCACACCTGATGCTGTTCTTTCTTCTCTGTTGTATTTTCATCACCATCAAGAGTATTAACAAAGCCCCTCACATTTCACACAATATTCTTGCACACACTGCCCTAGTTAATTATCTCAAATATATCCAGAATGGTTCTTATGATGCTGTGTTTGTCTTGCTGATGAAAAGAGCAGCTAAGTAAGGAAACTTGGACTTGAACCCAGGTCCTCTCACTCTTAAATCTGTGGGGTTTTTCTCAATGCCTTTGTAGCAGGCAAGTAACACAAAGATAGGACATAACCATCAGACAATGGGGAGTGTGGGGACATGAAGACCCGGAGACGAAGACATTCAACACAGAGTCAGATCCAATATTTTAAAACTGCTCTGCTGATGCCTACCAAAATTATAAATGCATGTGTCCTTTGACTCAGCAATTCCACGTCCAGGAATTTATCCTACAGATAGACTCATACATGTGCAAAACAACCCAATGGTTATTGACTGGAGACTGGTTAATTAAATGCTGGTATGTCTGTACGAAGGGTTAGTATGCAGCTATTTAAAGGGATGTAGCTATTATCATACTAATATGAATCTATCTCCAAGATATACAATACAGTGAAAAGAGCATTTGTGCAGACCAGTACATATTTGCTTGTACATTTCGTGAAATATCTCTAAGAATATACAGGAAACCGGTAACATCAATTGAATCCAAGAAGGGAAACCAGGAAGCTTTTTGCCAATATCCTTTTGTAAGTTTTGATTTTTGAAACATATTAATACATTTCTTATTTTTAATAAGTAACTATAATACTGTGTATTAAAAAAAACAAAAACCTCAGTGGGGGGCAGTTTGGACTGCCGTTCTGTGACCTCTTCCCTGGGGCCCAGGCTGCGTCACAGCCACCGTTCAATCGTTTTCTGCCCTCATGCCAGCCTGGCATGCCACTGGGCTCATTCAGTGTGTAATTTGTTGACTCAGATCATTTCATTCTTTTAGCTTTGTGGGTCAGTACTTGAGACTGTTCAGGCCCAACACTGGACTCATTATCTGCTCAGAGCTGCTGCTCCTCCTGGGCTCTCTCTGAATGGTGTTTCTACCCTCCCCGCCATCCAAGGTCAAACCCCAGTTTCCTCCAGTCGTTCTCTATCTCACTGTACTCCCTCTATTTACCCGGTCCTTGGGCCCCAGCACACCCACACGAATTCCGTGTCTATCCTCCATGGCGTTCTGCCCAGTCTGCTTCGTGAGCACCACAGGAACTCTCCTTTCCCACCCCTCCTGCTCCAGAGGAGTGTCTCATTATCTTTCATTTATGCCACTTGATCACCTCCCTGTCACCCCTTTTTCCCACCTTAGACCACCCTATCTCCTTCCTCCAGGACTACCTGAAGATGCAAATCTCCTTCTGTCATTTCTTCGTTTAGAAGTCCATAGACTCCCCAACAAAAGTGGGACTCTTTTAGAATGACACACGGGTACTTTCAGAGCTGGCTGCCTTCCCCATGCCCACCTCCATGTCTCCCTCCTGACAAGGCTTCTCCACTATTGCTGCATAGCAGGTGAGCAGAGCTCTCCTATGGGCTGGAAACGTACACAAAACGAATGCAAAACTCCTTATACAAAAATCACACATGAAACTGAATGTGTATTTACAACAAAAACTTGTAACAAGTTATACATTTTTAAAGCCTTATGATACCCAGAAAATAAGAGAATATTTTCATTAATTAACTATATGACACCTCTGTGCTACATCCTCTGTTTCCCTTGTTATGTGGCACTGATTTTTATTGCCTTTTCTGCAGAGAACAGAAGAGAATATCATGCCATCTTTCCTCCAGCAAGATTGATTGAAAATCCCTTTCATTATTGATAGTTACGTGAAATTTCCTTTTCACAACTCACTATTAGTCATGCATGCCAGGAAGCAATCTCTATGTTGGTGGAGATGCGTCAAAAGTGCAGCCTAACGTGCAGATGGATTCACCCTCTACATAGCATGCCACACACTTGGGCTCCACAGACACAAGCATTCCAGTCAATCCGATTTCATGCAATCCCCATCAAAAAGGAAAAGGACTGTATGGTCCGTTTTTAATAGCATCGGCTGCATCTGTTACAGGTGGTCAATTCAATTTTGTGCAATTCTCATCAGAAAGGAAAAAGACCGCACGATGTGTTTGAAGGAGTATCGGCTGTGTTTGTTTCAGGTGGTCAACGACACCATCTGGTGCTGGGAGGAAGTCCAGCCCAGCAGCAGAGGCGGTGTCCGCAGAGGTGGTGTCCCCAGAGGGAGACAAGAGACAAACCGGCAAGTGGCTGGCAGGAGGGTCTCCGGGCCCTGGAGAAGCTGCCTTGCCTGAGAATGCAGCATGGCCCCAGGCAAGCTCCAAACTGCTGGAGCCTCTGCCTTCTTACCTGTAAAAAGCAGATAAGGATGCTTCCCTGCCAGTGTGCTGTGATGTTCAGTGACAGAGCATATGCACAGCATCTGTCCCAGGGCAGCCCCTCACTCCTGACAGTCCTCCACTCAGCTTTCCTCATGGCTGGGGGAATCACAGTAACAAAGGGTCCAGGTGCCCTGTCCTCACCACAGCACTGACTGTGCTTATCTGGGTCCACCCCACAGCCTACCTGCCCAGCCTTGCTTATCCAGGCTGTGTCCCGAGGTACGACAAAGACAAGACTACGGCAGAGAGTGCTCCAAACTTTCCCATGCTCAGCAAAATCCCTCAACCTAATTTCCAGGGAGCCTTACAGCCTTCCATAGAAGTGTTGATAGGCCTCCCAGGGCTTCTGCCTTCTGAAACAAAGACAGTAATTCACAAGTTTGACCCAAGTCTGATGCCACAAATGGGCAAATCAGAAGGCTAAAAAAAAGAAGAAATCCCTCAACCACCTACAAAAGCCATATATTTGGTGTTAAAAGTAATTTTGAAAGATTAGTCCAACTCATTTTTTTTTCCAGGTGAATAAACTAATTTATACCTACAACCAAAATTAAACCCCATTAAATGTTATTTGTGTAGAACCTCGTGCTTCTTTGGTGACAATTATGATTTGCTGCAGAGATCAATTAGTTTCAAATCTCCCATATAATAGCTATACATATAATAGGAACCTTCTAGAGAAATGTCTGAGCCCAAAGAGTGGCTTGAGCATGCCAGGCCCTCAGGCAGGTCAGCAGGGGACTTATTTTGGCTTTGTGGGTATTGCTGCCACTTGCCACAGGACCTTGAGAACCCACCAATTCCCCAGAATGGTAGTCACCCTCTCTACCTGTTTCTGACACACCCAAGAACAGGAGCCTAGAATTAGGACAAAAGTAATTCACTACTGAAAAAGACACCGGGAAAAAGAGAAATGCCTGTGGTGAGAACCCAGCAAAAGAATCCACCAAGTGACGAGGAGCTCAGGCCAGATGTCAATCTGGCATCAGGTGGCAATCTGGCTTGTCCTCAGTGTCAGATACAATCACGTGAAGCAGATGTGGCAACATCCTTGCCAGGGGCTCTGTCTGATGTCTTTGCAAGAAAAATGGGCAAAGGAGACCTCAGAAACGTGAGTCTTTTCCTATGTAATCAGTCCCAGAGCTGGGAAGAGGCCCCACAAGCGGGCTGCACAAAGGTTGGGAGAATGTGGCCTGTTAAGCCTTGGAGTAAACCCAGTTCCTGGATTGGTCAGGGTCCGGAGGGTTTGGACCCCTTTCCTATAAGTGGAGTGAAGGGAGGGAGATGGGTGATGGCTTGTGTGTGTTCAGTCCTCCAGGACAGACTCCTCCAAACCTGCTGGCTGTGTCTGGCCTTCGCAGGTATGAGCCACCTCTTCCCACTGGCCTGCCCTCCAGCCTCGGCCTCCCTCTCTGTGCATACGCCCCTGTTTCCTCTCCCAGGCAGGGAAGGCTTATTTCTCACTGATTCCTGCCTTTTCTTTCTCCTGACTTGTTTAAACAAGGACGGCTCTCCATCCCATTAATCCAGAGGAAGTCCTGCACTAATTACTGGAGCTGTGAAATGGGGCAGTAAGGACCTCAGGGGGTATAAAATATTAGCTCTATTCTTTAGGAGCTTTACTGGGATCAAAGAGTTTAAATAACAACAATGCCGGGGGTAAGGCTAAGTCACATGAGTGGTGAAATAGCTTTGCACACTAGCCCCCAGAGCCGTTCCATAAGGACAATCCACGATTTGCAGGAGGGCAGCTCCATCTGGTCGAAAGGACTGAACCAGGAGGCAGAGGATGCAGACACTATAATGAGGCTGCTTAGCTGGTCATGTGACCAGGGGCGAGTTGCCCTGCCCAGTCATCTCAAGGGCAGCTTGCCGGTAAGGGTACTCCCACAGGAGTCTCCACTGTGGGCAATACCAGTCTGGGTGGCCAAGAGGCCTGGGATCTCTTCCTTGGTCACCACCAACAGTGGCATACTGTGTGCTTCCTTAGCCTCCTTCTCCATAAGATCATAGTGTTATGGTTTCTAGGGCTTTCTAGCTATGGAACTCTAGGACCTTTGAATGAGGTAATAGATAGGAAAGCTGTAAACCATTGCATGTTTTCAGGGCATTAATTGCATTATTACTACCTCCGGCAATAAAGATTCCATGGAGGAATTGGAATTTGAACTTGGCCTTGAAGGAAGGAAGAGTAGAGCTTGGATGATGGAAGAGTGTGTGAAGAACATGCATGATGCATAAGCTGGGAAAAGCAAGGGGAAAAGGAGAGGGGGCGAGCAGAGGCTCTGGCTACGAACAGACTCGGGTGGAACTTAGATGGCCCTGATGAGAGGCTCAGGCTCATTCATCCGTGCATACTCTGGGGACAGGGGCTCAGGTAGACAGCAACATCCTGGAAATACCTCAGGGACTTGAGCTAAGGTGGCACAGGCCCCATTTCCTGTGGCCATGTCCTCCCCACAAGCCCTGTGAGCACCACCGCCTGCCCTCACTGTGAAAGGAACCAGAAAGCAGGCTGAAATCCAGCACCACGCCCCCTTTGGAAAGGAAGTCTGACAAAGGACTGAGTTTTTTGGTTGACTGTACTGGAAAGTCGTATCCTCCCATTGAGCTCTCATCTGAGTATGCCTAAGGCTCCTTCTTTCTGGGGTGTTGGAAACCCCTTCTTTGAACAGGGAGCAGGCCATGGCATAAATGATGACTTTTATGAAAGTCAACTCTTAAGTCTTTGGCACACAGCACTAAACATTTCATAGGCCTCGTTGGCACTAAGGAAGTCACAGACTGCATAGCTAACATTGCATCTGAAGTTGTCACTGCAAGGGGAAGCTGTCTTTGGTGTCGGAGGTAGCCACGTTTAATTATCATTCACTGACACTCCTCAACACTGTTCCTGGATGCTTCAGCTATTAATCTGGTTGCTTCTAAAATAAAGTCTGCTGATTATTTTGTGTGAGTGTGTGGATGGCCTGCAGGGAAACCTGTCTTGTTTTTGCACAGTTGGTTTATCTAAAGAAAATTGCAGAGCTCAACAGAAAGGGAAAGGCTCTTCCCCCCAGGAGCCGAGAGGATCTTTGGTGGAGAGAAGCAATAGGGACTGTGTTTGGGTGAGTCTGCTGCATCTTTGCGCAGGCACCATCCACCTTGTATCATCCCCACACAAGGCCCAGTTTTTAGGGGGTCATCCCTGGAGAGGAAACACCATCCCTGTCACTCTTCCCAAGATTTCTCAGGCCTCATGTGCTCATCCTCTTGAGGCTGAGCTGTGCAAACTGAAAATGGCATTGTCTGGAATTGCTCAGGGAACACACGCACAGGTTCTGCCAGCTGGGGAAGAGAGAGGCAGGATCTGAATGGACTCAGCCTCTTTAGGCCACCTCTCCCTGATATCTGCCCACAGATGAAGCTGGCCTTGCACAAAGGGGCCACCAGTCTCAGGTGGTGACACAGTAGAGTAGGTGGGTGACAGTCAGCACACACAGGAGTTAAAATAGGCAGGAGGGCATTGCTAGCCGAGGCGTCTTGCTCTACCAGGATGCAAATGATCACATAGTGATGCTGCCGGGATTATCAAAGCAGAGACAAAGGCAGCCTTTAGACACCAGCACCAAGGTCCCTCCTCCCCAAGGACAGTAGTGTAAAAACATTTCTCATGATGTCATCCACATTTAAAATCAGTGTAGAAACACAGTGAAAATGGTTTAAACTAAAGACACAACGTGATGGTGGACAAAGGGTTCTGAGTCTCAGCAACACAGCTCCTGCCCCCTCCAAATTGAGGACCGACAAAGAAATTCAAGAGGAGAAAAACGCTCAAGAGCAGCACAGAACTCCATCTGTCACTTGACTTTACGCAGCTGGGTAAGAGAATCTGAGACCTTGTCATGAGGGCACATGCCTTATTCCTAAGCTGGGTAGAACCTATGTCCTGTAAGAGCGGCCTCAGACGGGGTGGTGGTGTATGTGGCCTCGTTAGGAAACAGCCAAACCCAGCCAGTTGGATAAGCATTTATTTGCTAACCTGGGGGATGTAAGAAAGCAGATCTCGTGAGTGTTTCATAGGATCCCAGTGCCAGGAAATGCTTTCAACATAGCATGTTATCTACCCCTCTCCCAGGGCCTTCGGCCACAGCCAGAGCCAGGGACCGACTGACAGTCAGGGACCAAACCCCTGCCCGCCTCCCTCTGCCTGCCTCTCCTCTGTGTGCTGCTTCCACACTGGAAATTTCTACCCTCTGAATAATCCGATTAAGGTGTATCCAGCCAGGCGTTGCTAAAGTGAAAGCATATTGCCTGAGAGGAAGTGAATGAATGAATCCATTGGAAGCCTCCACTGCACAGGCGCAAGTCAGTTTGTCAAAAAGACTGGGCTTGGAGTGGGGAGTACAGGGCTGCCCTGGGGCCCCAGACCCCGAATGGGAAGCTGCTGACTAGAGGAAGAAGGGAAAGGCCTGGCACTGCCGCCAGCAGCACCAGAGTGGGTGCACAGGATGCTGGTGACAGCTGGGACCGGCGCTGCTAATAGGGAAGAGAAGAATGTGCTGGAAACAGACTCACTTACTTTACAATTTTGCCTAGAGCCAGCCCTGCATTTAACTTTCCCAGAAATGAACCTGTCAGCAAACCAGGGAAGGGCAGTTTGTGATTTGCTGGGGTTTGCAAAAGCCCAGGTGGCTACGGCTAGACCTTTTGCCCCGAACATCACCTCCCCTCTCAGGTGCTTGGGTGGGATACTCAGTGGGGGCAGCTGGGATCCCCATGTTTCTGACTCAAGGTTAGGAAGAACCATTTCAGCCAGAATTCCACTGTCTCGGCTGTCTGAGCAATTCAGCACATTCCTGAAGATCTAAAGGCCTCTGTAGTTAACTATCTTTTAGGACTTGCTTAGACCTCAGTGAGCCTTTTGCTGTTTAGAATTCCACTGATTTATTTCTTTGTGTTCTTTGTAAATTTTCTTTCTTTCTTTCTTTCTTTTTTTTTGAAGGGGAAAGGAAGAAGCCATCTGTCGGTAACTCATGCTACAAGCAAGGGAGGCTGGGTTCCTTCTTGCTCTGTTAGAAGTCCCTCACATGCCTTCTCAGCACCCCAACCAGACCCCTGATTTCATTCTCTTTTTAATTAAAGACTTGCCCCCAGGAGAGTTTCAAGAAGCTAAAGCAAAACAAAGCAAAACCAAAAGAAAACAACTCCCCTACGTGTGTGATGGCCTACCTGAACTCTGGGCCTGACTGTCCTACTTTTGAGCTGTGTGGCACGCTTCAGGCTGGCTAGACTCTCTGGTTTCATTTCCCTCATATATAAAATAACTGAGTTTACCAGATACACTCTCAAGTTGCTCCAGGCATCTCAAGGCCTGGGGAGTGCCGTCATTTCCGATCACTGATCACTTTCAAAGAACAGTGAGGTCTGTCCCCAAAGGAACTGAAAAGAACTTCTGGTACTGCATTGTTCTTTCCGTTCAAAGCACCCAAAGTCTGGAGAGCAACCCGACATGTCTTCTTTAACAGTATACAATTTACATAATCTTTACAAATCTTCTCATCGTTGCAATAGGAAATCTATAAATATAGTAGCTACTAAGCCACAGTTGGGGAGGAAAGCAGCTGCAGTCCCTCCATGAACACAAAGGAAGGAGGAGAACAAAACTAAAATAAGGAGGTTTAGAAATCTCTCTAGAAGGCTGCTTGCAAAAGGAAAAAAAGTATACGAGAAAATTTGCCTCTAATTTACCTCTAAAACAGACTGGGATGAATGAATGCTTCCCCCACAAGGAAGAGAGGTAGACAGTTTTGGCACAACTTTATCCCTTCATCATGGGAACAGGTGATATAACCAGGGCCAACAAACAGGATAGGAAGGAGGACGCTCTATGCATTTATATCTCCCATTCCTGATCTATTAATAGCTTCTGAATGTGCTTTCCAACACACCGTGCTTATAGATTAGTTATGTATAAAGTATAAATATAGACTGCCTGGACTAAATGTGATAAATCTCTGGACATGAGAGAAAAAAATTGTGTACAAAGCAACAAACATAAGTTGTGGGGAGTCTCGCCTAATGGGATCAGCAAATGTTTCAGCCAAGACATTGGTCTTACAAAGTTTTGGTGACAAATGCCGGATCTTAATGGGTCTTCCCTCCAGGAAGAACTAATTCAATCAAGGAAATAAAAATGGACCACATTTGTTTCTTTTCTCAACTTTGCAGTGTTAACTGGCAGCTCCATCGATGAACCTAAAATAATTCTACCCATAACTGTAACAAAGTAGACAGCACCACGTAACAATGGGATCTCCATTTCCTATCACTACGGACGTGGACATCTTGGACCGCAATGCTACAGGCGTTCGCTCCCTAAACTCACTCATGATGCTCAGAACAGTTTTTGTTCAGGCGACGGCAAACATAGCCAAAACAGCACAGCGGACCGGTTGGTGATTAATGGCGAGGCACAGTCCAATTCCTTCATTAACATTTTGAGTTCCAAGGCAGTGGTTTGAAAGTGTTTATAGTCAAAGAAATCCTTCTTCAAACAAAGTCTAATGCAGAAACTCAGTACATCAAACAGAAGAGCAAAGGCACTCTGTTTGAAGGGATCATGGTGAAAAAGGTGGGGGTGGGAAGGAGGGATGGGGAGCTCTACTTAAAATGGGTTGGTTCCCTAGGGACACCTTGCCAGTCCCTGAGAGTCTAAGGAAGGGTTTAAGAACTTCTGATCGGAGAAGTTTATCACATTCTGTGCACGATGCTTTTGAATGTTAACTAAAAATATCACAAATTCATAAATTGTGAGAAGGAGAAGAGAACTTTATTTCTTGTAAAGGGTTATAGCCTGCAAGGTGGCCGTCCTGCAGGCTCGGAAGTGCGCCTCTGGCCAAGACCAGAGACAGGCACTTCGAAGGAGGAGGGGCTGGGACAGAAGCTTTATGCAGGACAGGGTGGCTAAACATACATATTCAACACATTATAGGAAGAACTATGAATATTCATGAAGGTAGTCCCAACACATGCATATTGAACAAACATGCATGTAACATACAACGTAGGTTCACTTTAGGGTGGAGATTTAACATTTAAATGTATTTAAATTAGGTCCTATACCTCAAAAGGTCTTTTCAGGACATGAAGGCGGACGAATGTACCTTCTGCAAACCAGCCAGAACCAGTATGTGTCAATGGTCTCTTATCAGGAAAAAGTTACTGGAGTCAGTCTCTCATCCAATCAAAGCTATAGTTATGGCTGGTGGAGCAGGGGTCAGTTACTTAGTCTGTGAGCTAGGTGAGTCGTAACTGTTTTAATCTTGCTTATCTTGAGGCCAGTGATTGTTTAGCTGCTGGAGAAAAGGAAAACCTTCTGGCAGTTAGAACCTAGTTTATCCTTTTAAAATATTGTGTGTGTGGTGTGTGTGACTTAACTCTTTGACTGGTGTGGCCCTAGGTCTTATTTATAATTTGGTGTCTTATGTCCACAAAGAGTCCATTCTGTCAGTCTTATGATCTCTATTTTGACATTAATGCTGGTCAATTTTTGTGTCTAAAAAGAGAAAAGGTGGGGGGCATAACAAAGTATATCTGACCTCCTGCCCCTTCGTGGCTGGGAACTCAGTTTTAAGGTTTTCTTGGGGTCCCTTTGGTTACAAGGGGGTCCATTCTGTTGGTGGAAGAGCTTAGCATTTTATTTTTAGTTTACAGGAGGGAGCAAAAAATCCTGATATTGACTTTGACTTGCTTTTGTTGGAAAGCTGAGAACCAACCAGGCTATTTTTTGACTTAATAAACCCACTGGAACATAGATACATATACATATATAAAAGCAACATTTTAAAGACATATCACAGATGGACTTCAGTCGGAGCCCCCCTAAAACTCATTTGAATTTGTACTAAGCCCAACTTGAAGGAAGGTATGGATGTGATTATAATGCAGTGATATGCCAACACTGGCTCACACCAGTGGATGAGAGCTTCTTGTTAAATTTCCAGGAATTTTCCAAGGTGATTGTTAAACACAGCCATTGTTAAAAATAAAACTATGTGGCCAGCAATTGCACTCTTTGGTATTTCCCCAAATGTGTTGAAAACTTATGTCCACATAAAAACTTATAATACCCACAGATGTTTATAGTAGCTTCACTCATAATTGCCAAAATCTAGAAGCAAAAAAATGTAGGTGAATGGATACACAAATTGTGGTACATCCAGGCAGTGGAATAGTATTCAGCACTAAGGAGAAATGAGTTACCAAGTCATGAAAACACATGGAGGAATATTAAGTGTATATTACTAAGTGAAAGAAAAAGCCAATCTAAAAAGACTATAAACTATATGATTGTAACTATCTGAAATTCTGAAAAAAGAAAAATTATAGAGATAATTAAAAGATCAGTGGTTCCCAGGGTTTGGGGAAGGAAGGAATAAAAAGGCAGAGCACAGACTTTCAGAGTAGTGAAACTAGGCTTTATGATACTATAATGGAGGATACATATCTTTACGTGTTTATCAGTAAACACCAATGCAAACTATGGACTTTGGATGATAATCATGAGTCTGTGAAGTTCATCAGTTGTAACAAATGTACCACATGGTGTAGGATATTGACAGTGGGATAGAAGGAGCTGTAGGAGAAGTCGCATGGCATGTACGGGAACTCCCTGCACTTTCTGCTCAGTTTTACTGTGAACCTAAAACTGTTCTAAAAAATAAAGTCTATTAAAAATTAAACTATATAAAATTTAATTAAATAAATTATATTAAAAGCAGAGGGAATTGATATTCAAAATGGATCACCTCCTAATTATTTTATGATCTATTATCTATTTGTTATAATTAAATAGATACTATTTCTATCTATTGTATCTGTATAAAGGAGTTATTACACAATGGTACGCATCTGTGCGATTCTTCCCAATGCCATGTTAAGTGACCTCATTTTGGTAGCTTGAAATCAACTTGGCCATAGGTGGTAATGTTTGCAGTATAGAAGTAAGTAACTACTACATAACAGGACACTTTCTTCAAGAGAGCTGATTATTTTTTAAATTAGTATTAATATTTTTCAGAATCGAGGTCTTGCTCTGTTGCCCAGGCTGGAGTACAGTGATGTGATCATAGCTCATTATAACCTTGAACTCTTGGACTCAAGCAATCCTCCTGCCTCGGCCCCTCAAGTATCTAAGATTACAAGCACACACTACTACACCCCATTTTTTGTTGTTTTTTTGGTACAAACATGGTCTCACTGTGTTGGTCTCATTATGTTGCCCAGAGTAGTCTTGGCCTCCAGCATTAAAGGTGTGAGCTGACAAGCCCAGCCCAGAGCTAGTTATTGAACATCTGCGGCACACCTGCGGGTACAGTTATTGGACTCATGCTTAGGATCAGTAGCATATGTATACCTGAGAATGCTGATCAAAATATGGCTTTTAGAAACATTATAGAAGCATAGATCTTCATGTATGATTGATTTAAGGTTTACTCTGAAGTCATCCAAAGACCTCTTTAGAATGGTTCCAAGAATTCCCTCTTTTGAAAGCCAGGAACTCCAACCAATCTAAAGAATTAAATCACTCAAATTTGAAGAAGACAAATATACCTCAGGAGCAGCTCTCTTGCTATCAAAATCACTCAGATCGTGTTCTGAGTGATAGATCCTAATTGCTGAACTGTTTACTGTAATTAAGTCTATCAGCATGGTTTTCTCCTGATGGAAATAAAGTTTGGTATATTATGTCATTTGCAAAAGGAGTCTCTTATCTCCTTAAATTTGTAAATCTATGAGTCAGTTAGACTTCTCTTCAAAATTGACTTTTTTCCCTCCTCATGGATATAAAGAACTTTAAAAAATCAAATTAATATTGCCTGCAAGAGAGAAGCTGGTTGCAAGCACCATTATTTTATGCAAACACTGTTATATCCTGTTACATCTCATCAAGAATATTTGTGTGTCTGAAGAACATGTCGATCTTTTACCAGCCTTTGTTTCCATCTATGAAGTATGCAAGTTTGAAATAGATTCCAATCTGTCAATGCCTCTTTTGAGTCTGTATGATGTGCTACTGTACAAACCAAACATGGGGGAACAGTATGGATATGGAAGCAATCTCACTTGTAATTGGTGTTAGCACAACTGTTTGCTGTTAGCCCCACAACTCTCAGCACTGTCTCCCTGTGAGCATCACTGGATAGGGGAAGCAGCTTTAAAAAAATACTGAAGCTGAGGTCCCAACACCAGGGACTCTAACTTAATTGGTCTTAAGAGGGTTGAGGGGACCAATAAATTTTGAAAGCTTTCCAGGTGATGCCAATATATAGCCACGAGCAAGACCCACTATTTGAACCTACATGAAAATCATTTGATGCAGTTGATGTGAATTTGTTATTTGTTGACCTAAGATACAGAGGAACAAGTCAAGTCAAATAATAAATCAATCATCCTTGATTATGGCATGATTTCAGTGTCTTTTGGTTAGTTAAAAAAAAAAAAACGTGGTAGTTCACCATCAACAATATCACATAAAATCACCCTCTCTATTGGGCAACTTCTAATGTTAAAAGGTAAGACCTATAAGGTCAGTTCAGTTACACTCTCCTGAGGGTCCGCTCTGCAGCTAGTGAGCGAGCGGTGGAAGGCGCTGGCACCACCATGTTCCAGGCTGCTTTGTGGTTAGGCTTCCTTCTGCTTCCTCTCCTGGCACTGCCTTGCATCTGACCCATTTTCTAAGCCAAATCTCTCAGTCTCCTGCCAATTCTGTGAGCCTTATATCCTCGTGAAAAAATTCTTCCTGTCACCCACCCTTCTTTTTGCTTAAAATAGTCAGAAGCACTTTTTGCTCCTTGTAAGAGAAAGATCCCTAACTGATACTTTGTCATACCCCTAAAGGAAACAGAAACCAGTGACCAGTTTTCATAAACATTTCTGAACCTAAGAACATAAAAATTCAAGAAGAAAATAGTTGGGAGACTTGCTCCGCAAAAAAATAAATGTTGCAAAGTACACAGAAAAAGGAAATGGAACAGAACAGAGCATCTGAAAGCAGGCTCAGGCATATGGAGACTCGGGCTACTGCAGAGCCAGCATGGTACATTGCAGAAAGGACAGGCTACTCAGCAAGAGGTGCTTGGAAAATTAACGCTCAGCACGGAAGAACATAGATTACTTTCTAATGTATGAAAAATCTAAGTGCAAAAACAAAACTTTAAAACATTTGGAAGAAAATACAGGTTGGGTGCAGTGGTTCACACCTGTAATCTGAGCACTCTGGGAGGCCAAGGCAGGAGGATCACCTGAGGTTAGGAGGTCAAGACCAGCCTGGCCAACATGGTGAAACCCTGTCTCTACTAAAAACAGAAAAATTAGCTGGGTGTGGTGGGGGGCAGCTGTAGTCCCAGCTACTCGAAAGGCTGAGGCAGGAGAATTGCTTGAACCCTGGGGGCGGAGGTTGCAGTGAGCCAAGATGGCGCCACTGCACTCCAGCCTGGGCGACAGAGCGAGACTCTGCCTCAAAAAAAAAATAAAAGAAAGAAAATATCTTTTGCCATATAAACATACCCAAAACTGAAAGAGAAAGACTGATGTATTTGGCTACAATTAGGGACACTTTGTTTATTCATACATTTTCATTTTTAGAGACAGAGTCTTACTCCGTCACCCAGGCTGGAGTGCAGCGATGTGACAGCAGCTTACTGCAGCCTCAAACTCTTGTGCTCAAGCGATTCTCCTGCCTCAGCCTCCTGAGTAGCAATGACTATAGGAGTGCCCCACCATGCCATGCTAATGTTTTATTTTTATTGATTGATTGATTGAAGAGACAGTGTCTCTCTTTGTTGCCCAAGCTGGTCTCAAATTCCTGGGCTTAAGTAATCCTCCTGCCTTGGCTTCCCAAAGTGCTGGGATTACAGGCATGAGCCACTGCACCTGGTCCCAAAATTTTTTATATGAAAAGTCACCATAAACAAAGTGAATAGACAAGTCACCAGTTGGCTTACAAAAAAAAAAAAGATTTGCAATTTAGATAACCAGAACCTAGTATGTGTAAAAAATTCATACAAATCAGCAAGCTATAAATAGGCCAACAGAAAAAATGAGCAAGGGATATAAATGCATAAAACAGAGAAAAGAAAAACTGAGTAGACTATATAGATGAAAACGTGATTATTCACTAGTAATGAGAAAAATGATTTATTTGATTATATAGTCAAAAGTATTGATGAAGATGTAGAGAAATGGGAACTCACAAACTGCTGGTAGAGGTGTGAACTGCCTCAAGACTTTGAAAGACATCTGGCAATAGCTGGTTAAGGGGAAGATGAGTACGTATCCTCCACCCGAGCGGTGTTGCTTTCATGGTTCCGTGCTAGGGAAACTCTCACTTGGCCATGACGGGACATGTATAAAAGTGCTCATTGTAGCACTGTTTATTTCAGAAGAAAAGGCAAAAATCAAAATGTCTATTAACAGTAAACGGGTAAATGATAGTATATTGATACAGTAGAATACTATGCTTATTACACAGGAGTGCAAGGCAATGAGCTAAAGCAGCATATTTCATCATGAATGAATGTCAAGAACATAACGTCAAGTGGGAAAAAAGCAAATTGCAAAACATGTTAAACCAATTATTTAAAATTGGTATATTATGTCTTTTGCAAAAGGAGTCTCTTATCTACTTTAACTTGTAAATCTATGAGTCGGTAAGACGTCTCTTAAAAATGTGATTTTTTTCACTCCTCATGGACATAAAGAACTTTAAAAAATCAAATTAATATTGCCTACAAGAGAGAAGCTGGTTGCAAGCATCATTATTTTATGCAAACACTATTATATCCTGCTATATCTCATCAAGAATATTTGTGTGTCTGAGGAACGTGTCAATATTATCTATGGGAAAAGTACAAAAACATAATCAATTAACTTCTCTGTAGTTACTTCTTAGTGAGGGAAGGAAGGGAATGACATCAGGAAGTCAAAGTCAATTTGATAGTATCTGTAGTTTTCATTCCTTAAAAAAATCAGAACCTAATTTACTAAATCTAGGTGATGGCATGTTGAGAGTATATTATTTTCTGTACTCATTGGTCCTATTTTAAATATTTTTATTAAGTGTCCCAACCTGGCTTTTTCTCCTTTCAACTAAGATACTGAAAGCCTTTTTGCCCCAGAACTACTATTGAAAGGCTTTTTGCTCGAGAGATACTTTTGAAAGGCTTTTTTAGGCCAGGTGCAGTGGCTCATACCTGTAATCCCAACATTCTGGGAGGCTGAAACAGGCAAATCACTTGAGGTCAGAAGTTTGAGACCAGCCTGGCCAACATGGTGAAACTCCATCTCTACTAAAAATACAAAAGGTAGCCAGGTATGGTAGTGGGCACGTATAATCCCAGCTAACTGAGGAGGCTGAGGCAGGAGAATAGAGTTGGAGGTTGCAGTGAGCCGAGATTGCACCACTGCACTCCAACCTGGGCAACAGAGTGAGATTCTATCTTTAAAAAATAATAAAATAAAATAGAAAGAGATGGAAAGGCTTTTTGCCGCAGAGCTCATGCTTACACATGTCATTATTGTAGCTCCCAGACCCATGGGTTTTCACCCTAGGTGTTGTCACTTGCTTTGATTATAAGACGCTAGACCACAGCCCAGGGGTGAACCCTGGCCCATCTGACACAAAGACAGAAGACCATCATACATTTGCCAGCCTCTTCTTTTTTACTCATCCTCGTAGTCAAGAAATATGTGTATGTGTCCACTCCAGCCTGTGTTTGCTCTGCCCCCTCTCTTCCCTCCACACTCACAGCTTGATGTTTGCCAGCTCACACGTGTGCCAGTGGTTGGCACTTACTCTTTGGTGAGTCTACAGCTGACCTTACTGCGTCTGGCTCCTTTTTCCTGTGCTCTTGCTCTTCCATCCACCAACTTTATTAATACTCTATGACCCAGGTTACCAAGGAGATCTCAAATCAGGGTGGAGAAGGCACATCTGCGTACCACACTCTCCCTCCACAACCTCTCCTCTGCAGGTCAGTAGTAACCTATTCACGATGCTCCTCAGACGTGGCCATCCAGGCACTGCACACCTCTCGTTGCCGTGAAATACACTAGACTGCTATCTATTGATACATATTTTGATGTTTCACTTCAGTGGCAATAAAAAAAATTATTATTTGGGGGAGGATAGATAGTAGGAATAGCTTTATTAAAAAGAAAAATAAAGATTACAGATTTGCTATATACATTTCCAAATTTTTCACAACATTTGCATTTCTTCACAAAGATTAGATTGTACTGCATATGGCACTTCAAAACCTGCCTTTTCCCTTCATAATTTATTCTGGGCATTTTTTCTTCAGATCAACGATTTTTTTTCTTTTTCTTTTTCTTTTCTTTTTGTTTTGTTTTGTTTTGTTTTGAGAAAGAGTCTTGCTCTGTCACCCAAGCTGAATGCAGTGGCTTCACTTCTGCTCACTGCAGCCTCAACCTCCTGGGCTCAAGCAATCCTCCTGCCTCAGCCTCCCAAGTAGCTGGGACCACAGGTGTGCACCATCACACACAGCTAATTTTTTTTTTTTTTTTTTTTTTTGGTAGACGCTTGGTTTTGTCACGTTGCCCAGGCTGGTCTCAAACCCCTGGACTCAAGCGATCCACCTGCCTCGGCCTCCCAAAGTGCTGGGATTCCAGGAGGTCAATGACTTTAAGCTCCTCTATTCCCAGCAGCACTTCCGAGCCCCTGGCAGGAGCATATATTCATGTGTAAGCATGAAAAGGGGGGTCCTCAACTCTGCCGAGGGTGGGAATGGGGAGCCATGAGAGACTCCCTCAGGAACACACCCAGAGACTACCAGAAGGCTAAACACGGTGCCTTTGGCCTTCAAGATACCTTTCAGAAGACAGTTATTATTATTTTCCTAAGTGAGAGTTGAGATAGGGTGGGAGGAGCAGCTTCCGGGACCCTGCCTCAAGGCAGGCTACCCTCTGCCCCGTGCATCCCAAGCATTTTTTCTGCATACCCAGTGTTGCAGAAGCCTTGCCTTGCCATGGACACCGTGGAAATGAACAGCCTTGCTGAGCGACTGGCATTTGCACAGCGTTCACAAATAACACTAAACACTGTAATTTCCTCAAGACTTTCTGGAGCCCTCTTAGACTGGGTGGACACCTTAGACAGCACCACTCTGTCGTGGAACACACAATCTCCCCAGGCTCAGGCTGCCCCAGGGGCGGGGCCACATGGCTCCTATCCTCACCCTCACTGCCTGGGCGTCTAGCCTGCCCCCTCCCCTTCCTGCACTCCCCACAGCCAGCTCTCATCAAGCAACTGCTTCTCCAAGTGCTTGTGACTAAACCCAAAAGAGGCCTGGAAAGAGGATGTCTGAAACAAGCATGGGTGCACTTTGAGGGAGGCGAGGCCTGGGAAGCCGGCACACTTCTATATGAGCAGAGGCTGTTGGCCGATCGGCCACTCGACTCTTGACCTGAGCCCCGGGGAAAGTGCACCCTCCTCTCTTTCATTTTGTTTTGGCTTCATGCAAGTTTCCAATTTCTGTGAAGATTCTGACGAAGAGGGCTCTCATTTCGCCAGATCCCGAAAGCAGAGAATTCTATCCCCTCTGTGGGACCGGTAGCCTCTCTTGCAGACCTATGGCTCTGCCCGCATCGCAGGTGGGCTTCCAAGGCTTCCCATGTGGGCTTTTCTGCTTTAGATAAGCTGAGTTATTTGTGCATGAAACCTTCTGAGATGTGACTCCACGAAGTTCATTCACACCCCTTTTCTCACTGTTAATTGAGAGTGGAGTCTTGCTAAAAACATGTGATGGATATTTCTCCGTTTTGGTATTGCACAGAATAAAGAAAACAGCAGACAGATGAAGTAGGCTTGGTGGTGCTTGGAGCAGAACAAATCCTAAAGCCAGGTTAGACAAGCTGTGCACTGTTTGCCTCGTGTCTGGATGGCTGAAGGACGAGTCTTTTGATTTGATTCTAACCTGCTTGAAAGAAATGGGAGGCAGAGAAACGGAGGAGCCGAGGTGCAGGCGGACGCCTCCCAGGATGAACAATGAATGGCAACAAGAAACAAAGTTCATAGAGCCCAGATGATATGAGTGTGAATGAACTCGGCCTGACTTCTCTGCTGCCGTCACATGAACCGGAAGGAGACAGCCTAGATAGAGCAAGCCTGCTCCTTCCAGAAGCTCGAGGGCCCTGTGGTGGTTTTTGCTTCAAACACCGCAGAACGCAGAGCAAACCCCATGATGCTGTCCTTCAACTAAACAGCCCAGAGCAGCAAACTAGCGGTTTCCATTTTTAGATTGCAAGGGGAACAACTGAGCTTTCATGAGTTGGAATTTGCTAACGTAAATTGAGCCTTTGTAAAAGGGCTGAAATTGACCCTGGAGACGGAAAGCACAGGAAATATTTGCTGTGGTCGGTGGGAGAGAACGCTCCGCAGACAAAGCCGCCTGCTTCTCCAGTCAGGTCCGCCCCCTCTCTAGGCAAATATTGGAGGATGACTTTTTTATTTGCAGAGAGGATTTGGCTAATTTTGTTTTGTTTACCTTACATTCATGGAGCACTCTGCCCAGTCTTTTGGATAATCTCTAATTATTCCTTTCCTCTTCACACCTGTGAGGCTGATGCTCAGCATATTTCAGAGGAAGCTGGCACCAGGGATAAGGGAATCTGCCCAAGCATGAGTCACCTGGAAGATTAAACTAGAACGGACACACAAATGATCTGTGCAAAGAGGTTAGCAAAATGAAGGATTCACTGCAATCTGTCCTTCTGTGGTCATTGCCCAGCTTTGGGCTCCCACCCCTTCCCAGCCCCGCATTTCACATCCCTCTTCTGTATTTGCAGGCAGCACCACAGAAGTGTGTTTGACAGAGAGGACTCCTGTTTTGAATCAACCCTCAGAGATGTCTAAATCGGCCTGTCAGACTTTGCTAACTCTATCACATTTCCCAAGAAGAGGATCAGAGATAAAGAGAAATATGGAAATTTGGAGTAAAAGGTGAGGATAGAGAACAAGAAAAAAAAAAAGCCTTCAGAGACTACAACAAAGGAATGCAATAAAATATAGGACAATCTGGTTACTAACTTGAAGTCAGAAATGTGAAGAAAATAATGTATCAAAACGTTACAGAAGAATCCAGCCACTGTAGCCAAGTGAATGACACATTAGAGACATAATGAACAATTGCATAGGGAAAAAACTTTGTGAGTTATCAAAGAATTGAAACTTTTTAAAGTGTTGTAAAAATATGTCTCTATTGTTTAAAAATAAGCTTTCAACATGTTTCCAAATCTCATCAGTAAAGGACATACCTAAATTTCTAACCCAGGTGAGATTTTTGAAATGTGGAATATGGAAGCATATTTAGAAGGAAAAAGAATGCCTTTAGAAGGAAAAAGAATGCCTTTCATGTTGGATTTGTACCATTTCCATATGTTTTAGTAATCATGAAGTACCGAATCCCTCGAAATGTGCAGAGATTCAAGGCTAGAGCCAACACAGCATTCAGAGTTTTAAATAAACATATAATGTTTGGGAAAGCAATATTTTGGAGGTTAATTTTCAATCTCTAGGTATACCTGTAAGTCTTAAAGATGGAAACTTGTGCTTGTCAGAGTTTGAGACCTCTGTGAACTTGCAGGGGGTGAGTCCCAGCTCGGCCCACTCACTGATCCCCAAACACTGGTGAGGAAGAAACTCTAACAGCTGTAACCACTCATGTAAATATACCATGGCATTCATACAAATGATTGTTGACTTTGAACCCGAGAGCGGGGGTCCCATAGGAAGATAACTCCAAATCAGGCCTTAAAAATCTGCTTTCAGAAGACACATTGCTGCCTTGCCTTTGTGGGTTTGTTTATTCGGCAATTGCATGTTAAAGAAGTGGGAGTAGAAATCACTTACTTGGACACTGATTAAGCTTGTCAAATTCTGCTAACTCCAGAACCCAAAGTAGAGCCTCTGTGGAAAAATACAGGGGATAAGATTATAGAGAAGAAAACCATCCTGTATAAGACTTTCTGTCTGGGGGTGCTAGACACATGAGCCCACCACCCTCCCCAGATAGCTTCATTTCACCTCGCCCCCGAAAATTGCTCAGTTTCCAGCTTAGAAAAGATTGGACATAACACAAAACCTTAGATCTTTAACCAGTAGCCATGTTTATAGATGCTGAGGACCTGAGATCCTGCCTAGTTATAAGCTAAACCCCAAAGAGGCCTGGAGAGAGGATGTTGGAAACAAGCATGGGTGCACTTTGTGGGAGACGAGGCCTGCGAAGCTGGCACACTTCTATGTGAGCAGAGGCTGTTGGCTGATCGGCCACTTGACTCTTGACCTGAGCTCCGGTCAAGAGTCAAGTGGCCGATCAAGGATGAGGTGATCCAGTTTGATTCTCTTCTGGAAACCACAGGTATAAATAATATAATCTAAACACTAACATGCCATGAATCATAGTTTATATTTTTAAATGTTAATTGCAAAAATATAAAATTGAAGTAAATTAGTTGTCCCATTGGTGAGCAAAGCTGTCTTAGAGCAGACACACAAGATTTCTAAGGGGACCGTTTCAGGCCATGACAACCATACCCTTGAACATGGCCAGAAAGCCCAGGTTATGCTTTGTATAAATAGGATCCATGTCTTGCTGTTCTTTATTCTGGAGCCTAGCATAGTGGCTGGCCCTAAGCTGGTATTCAATAGTTATTCATACAGCTAAATTGGGGAGCTTCTTAGCTGGTCTAACTTCTTCATCGTTCATTCTGCACTTTGCTACCATGTTAACCAGCCTGATACACTACGTACAAGAAGAATGTGAACCCAATAAAGCCCCCAAGGCCCCTGTTTTTCAGGCCTTAGACCCTACTGTTCTTTCTTATGCATGCCTTCATGAATTCCGCAAGGGCCTTCTGAGAATCTTCTTCTATGCACCTATAGTAGCACCTATTGTATTACTCTTTGTAGTGTAATTGTGTATTTTTTTTTTTTTTTTTTCAGACAGAGTTGCTATTTTTGCCTAGGCTGGAGCACAATGGCATGATCTCAGCTCACTGCAACCTCTACCTTCTGGGTTCAAGCGATTCTCCTGCCTCAGCCTCCCCAGTAGCTGAGACTATAGGCATGCGTCATCATGCCCGGCTAATTTTGTATCTTTAATAGAAATGGGATTTCACCATGTTGGCCAGGCTGGACTTCAACTCACGATCTCAAATGATCTACTCGCCTCAGACTCCCAAAGTGCTGGGATTACAGGCATGAACCACTGCACCTGGCCCATATTGTGTCTTAAATATCCCCCCAAGATATATTTTTTAAAGACTTTATTTTGCCTTCTGGGCATTCTAGTCTCTGCTTCTTGCACTTGTGGCTGTGTCTATTTGCACCAGGAGGGCACCGCTTTCTTCGCCCAAATTCAGGAGGGCTCAGAGCCTCCTGGGGGCACCTGCATTTTCTGCTTATGCCCTTTCTACTTTAGATCCACAAATTACTGCTTCACCACATGCAGTAGCACCTAAGAAAGGTAGTGCCTGCCCCCAAGACACCTGCCTTAGACTATTAAGCTGATGACTGCAACAGTGCCAGGGGAACGCATGAGGTGAGGGACAGACCACAGCTCCTCTCACCCACAAGCTGACTCAGATTCCTGTCTCAATTCCTAGCCTTTTCAAGGATAGTTTGGGAGTAAAAGTAGTATTTTTGTATTTTCACATACATACATAGTAAAAATATAAAGAAATGCCAGGAATGACCAACACCAAAGTCAAGATGGGTGCTTTCCTCCCATCATCTGTGACAACATGGATGAACCTTGAGGACATTGTGCCGAGCAAATCAAACCAGGCACAGATAGACAGGTACCACACGATCTCATGTCCATGGGAGAGCTGAAAGGGTTAAACTCAGAGCAGCCAGGATAGAATGGTGGCTCCCAGGGGCTGAGGGATTGGGAGATGTTGGTCAAAGGATACAAAGTCTCAGTTGACAGGAGGCACAAGTTCAAGAGCTGGGTTGTACCACATGGCGACTAGTTAATAAAAATGTATTGTAGGCCAGGTGCGGTGGCTCACGCCTATAATCCCAGTACTTTGGGAGGCCGAGGTGGGTGGATCACGAGGTCAAGAGATTGAGACCATCCTGGTCAACATGGTGAAACACCATCTCTACTAAAAATAGAAAAATTGGCTGGGCATGGTGGCGCATGCCTGTAGTCCCAGCTACTCGGGAGGCTGAGGCAGGAGAATTGCTTGAACCCAGGAGGCAGAGGTTACAGTGAGCCAAGATCGCGCCATTGCCCTCCAGCCTGGGTAACAAGAGTGAAACTCCATCTCAAAAAAAACAAAATGTATCATATACTTGAAAATTGCCAAGAGAGGAGACAAGTGGTCTCATCACACAAAAAAAGTGAGCTAATTCATATGTTAATTAGCTGGATGGAGCCATTCCCCAATGTGTACATATTTCAAAACTAATGTTGTACACCGTAAGTATCTACAATACTTATTCATCAGTTTAGATATTAATTAAGTAATGAACTAAAGGAAACAACTCACGGAAATGAGCAGAACCAAGAGCTGCATCTTGTTTTGGAATAGCACATGCAATGTGTAAGTTGAAGAACATGCAAAAACAGGCTGGGTGCGGTGGGTCACATTTGTAATCCCAGCAGTTTGGGAGGCCGAGGTGTGTGAATCATTTGAGGTCATGGTTTCAAGTCCAGCCTGGCCAATATGATGAAACCCCGTCTCTACTAAAAATACAAAAAAAAAAAAATAGCTGGGCGATAACGGCACATGCCTGTAATCCCAGCTACTGGGGAGGCTGAGGCAGGAGAATCACTTAAACCCAGGAGGCAGAGGTTGCAGTGAGCTGAGATTGTGCCACTGCACTCCAGTCTGGGAGACAGGGTGAGACCCTATCTCAAAAGAAGAAATAATAATATGCAAAAACATACTAATTTGATATTTAAATAAATAAATAAATAAATATATTTTTTAAAAAGATGGGTGCTTTCCTAGAGAGAGATAGAGGCAAGGAAGACACATGATCTAATGGGTTGGCAATGATTTGATTTTTAAATTATTGGTAGGTACACACGCTTGTTCTGTATTACTCTTTGTAATTATAAATATGTAATGTATCTCATATTTGTGTCTGAACCCCCCCTCCCCCGCCCACCCACCCAAGCTGTATTTTTAAAAAGACCTTATTTTGCCTTCTGGACATTCTAGGCTACGTTTCTTGTACTTGCAGCTGTGACTGTTTGCACCAGAAGGGCGTGGCATTCTTTGCCCCAATCTGGGCCAGCTCAGCAACTGCTGGGGCACCTGCATTTTCTGCTTATGCCCTGTCTACTTCAGATCCACAAAATACTCCTTCACCACATGCAGAGAAACAACACTCCAGTACCTTCTACTTCCTTCTCAGTTTGTCTAGAAATATTTTCTTTCGGCCCAGCACCTGATTTCTTAAAGGGCCCATGCATTTTAACCATTCATGTTCCCAAACCGCACAAAACACTTTTTAGAAAACTGGTGTCTGGATCATGCTTCCTACTGAGCAGCCTTCTCCTGTTCAGACAGAAATCTGCTCTGTGCCGGGACTTGTTTTTGTTTCCAGTCTGGTTTTGGTGTTGGGAGGATGATGGTTAATCTACCTTTACGTGGCAGTCCTCCAATTCTTGATTACTATCCAGACTATTTTCATCTTTGTACTTTTTCTTGAGGTATAGAAAAACTCCTACTTGGCATCCACAATGATCTAGGAGAAATGTGCAGAGAGGTTAGGCCTTGATGCTCTGTCCCCAGCAACTCCTTTTCAGCTTTAGCGTGGCATCAGGCTGATAACTTTAGGGGCCAGGTTTATATTTTTCCTCTTAACCCATCGAGAGGAGCAGCTACAAGTCGCACAGACACCAAGATCCCATTTGGATTGCTTTTCTTTGCTCAGAATGTTTCTGCCTCCTTGGACACTGTCTCCTGCCTTTCTGGACATCCATGCAGTCCTGTGATACACCTTGGAGCTGAGTTTTGCCTCTTTGCGTGATTTCTTTCCTGGAAAGGCTCACACCGCCTTGGAGCTTTGCAATTTCAGCTCGTAGGACCCCACTTATAAATTCATTCATTCCCAGACTCCGCCTTGTAGTGGTTTCTTTTGCTGTCTCTCCGCCGCTGGCTGCAGCCCTTGAAGGAGGGAGCCGGCTCTACCGCGGCTGACCCTGCATCAAGTGTCACCTGATGCTTAGTACGTAGTGACTAGGTAAGCACAACCACTTCCAGAGTTCAGTCCAGCCTTTCCCCAGCTCCCTGATAACTCTACCTTCATGCCAGGACAGCATTCTCAGAAATCACTTTAGCCACAAAGACTTTTATTCAAATGAAACATAATAAGTATAAAGTGCAAATAGATAGATAACTTTTAACTTTTCTAAGTAATCACCCAAACCCTGGCCTCATCTATTAACCAAAAATTCCAGTATGTTTCCTTGGTTCATTTCCTCAGGAACGTTCAGAGATGGCCTCCTGGAGGATTACTCTTATGTGTCTATGATTTGGCACCTGCTGAAACCTAGATTTATCCAGAAAACTGCAGAGAGCTAGCTGTGATAAACATTTCTTGTTTAAGCCCTGGAACAATTTGTTTACTGCATGAATACCAGCATCTTCGTGGCTTTTCTTGGGGGGAGGGGTGGAGAGCAGCTCTGATTTGAGTTACTGGCAGAGTTTTTAGAGGTCAGGGTACAAGGATGGGTCCTTCAGCCTCTGTGCTCCCAGTCATCCACATCCAGCTGTCAGATCGCCACAATTTCCACCTTGTCTTCCTAGATGCTCTGCATTTTATTAAAGCAGCCAATCACAGCATGCCCCATCTTCCTCAGGTGCTGGATCATGAACGCATTAAAAGCCATCACTCTGAATATCCACACTACAGACTTTGTGTAATAAACACAGTGCGGAATGCGGGGAGAAGGAATTTCTGGACTGTGCCAGGCCCCGCCAGCATACTCAGTGGTCTTGCCGTCCCTGCACCCACTTTCCCAGGCCTGGTCCCACTTCTTAAAGTAAGGCACAGCCCTTTGCTCCATTGTGAGGGGCAGCAGCTGCATCTTCCTCTAGGTGAAGCACACCTTAATCTGCAGACATCAAGAGGCATCCAGGACCCAGGTGCTGGGAAGGCCTTTCATTGCTCAAGATTACGCAATTGAAACGGGGACATTGAGAAGATCCCACGTTGAGTGTGTCAGAGGACGCCCCTGATTCCTGGAAACCCACGGTTGTCAGGACCTATCAATGGATATCTTAAAAAATTAATTCACTTGTGATTCAAGTTCATAATATTTTCCACTTGACTGTGTTCTAGGTCAGTGGTTCTCAGCCTTGACTGCCTATTAGAATTACCTGGCATTCTTTTTAAAACTGTGAATGTCCTTGCCCCATTTCATCACCAGCTGGGAACTTGTGGAAATGCAAACTCTCAGGCCCTACCTTAGAACTCTTGAATCAGATGCTCTGATAGGGTCTGACAATCTGTGTTTTAACAAGCCCTCCACGTGATTTTAATACTCACTCAAGTTTCTGAACCTACCCCCACCTCAGAACAATTGATTCAGAGTATCTGGGGTTGGGTGAGGAGGCGGCCTTAGCTAAAAGCTCCCCAGCTGATCCTCAAGTCCAGTGAAGGCTGAGCTGGGGATAACCCTGCCTGGAAAGAAGGGGCTACTGGAAGTCAGAGTAAGGGGAATTGTCTGGCATAGAGATGGGAAAAGGAGAAATGGGAGGAAGCAGAGGAAATTAGGAATCTGTTTTAAAAACTACCTGGGACTTTGTTTCAGTCACATATAGTAAAGCGTGACAGACATGGAGAAAACGTCCTTGAAAGGAGAGTTTATTACAGTTCCCTAGAGCAGGGGGCACGGCAGGCCCTGAGGTCACAGGAGGAAGCACTGGAGTCAGGAGGCAGAAGGGGTGAGGAAAAGCAAAGGCTGGAAACTTTATTGTGGTTTTCATGGGAAGGAACGGGTGAGGCAGGGTAGGCATGCCAAGCACGCTTAGGATCGCAGGTCTGAACAATTTCAGCAGAGCCTGGGCCATAGGGATAGGCTCTAGTTGTCTGGTACCTACCTGGCCGTGGGGTGATCTGGGGGAAGAGGGGAGTATGGGCTCTGGACTGATCTATCTACACATCAAAGTTATGCGGTAGCCAGTTGTTTGTTATCGCTAGGAATTAGCTAACCCTGAGAGACATAGTTCTTCCCAGACTCCACAAGGCCCCGATATATATGTGTCTATGGTTTAGAGCCTGCTCCAAACATAAATTAAAAAAGAAAAACATGATTAGTACAGAAGTTAAGTCACTCAGACCCAGGTTTGACTCTCAGGCCTGCTGCTTACCAGCCATGCAAACTTGACTTCTTCCTCTCTAAAATGGGGATAATAACACCTACAGAATTTCTACACAGGGTTTATAGCAATTATACGAGATGGACTACAGTCTGGCTCATCTGGCAAGTGTTTAATAAATGAGAATGATGATAAAAATCCACAGCAGAACACTGAACTTGGAACCTGAAGTAAGGAACCATGAGTCAAATACAACTTACATTTTGGAGCTTAAGAAAATCATAGCTGGTGCAGTGGCTCACACCTGTAATCCCAGCTCTGTGGGAGGCCGAGGCAGGCAGATCACTTGAGGTCAGGAGCTCGAGTCCAGCCTGGCCAACCTGGTGAAACCCCATCTCTACTGAAAATACAAAAATTAGCCAGGCATGGTGGTGTGGGCCTGTAATCCCAGGTACGTGGAAGGCTGAGACAGGAGAATCACTTGAACCTGGAAGGCAGAGGTTGCAATGAGCCAAGATTGCGCCATTGCACTCCAGCCTGGGCGACAGAGTGGGACTCTTTCTCAACTAAAGAAAAAAAGAAAATCATGGCTGGGTGCAGTGGCTCACACCCGTAATCTCAGCACTTTGGGAGGCCAAGGTGGGCAGGCAGATCACCTGAGGTCAAGAGTTCGAGACCAGCCTCGCCAACACGGGGAAACTCTGTCTTTACTAAATACACAAAAACTAGCTGGGCGTGGTGGCACATGCCTGTAATCACAGCAACTCAGGAGGCTGAGGCAGGGAGAATTGCTTGAACCCAAAAGGCAGAGGTTTCTGTGAGCCAAGATCGAGCCACTGCACTCCAGCCTGGGTGACAAAACATGACTCTGTCTCAAAAAAAAATCAAAAAAGAAAAAAAAAGAAAGAAAATCATAAAGCTACTGGCAAACAAGTGGCAGACAATAAGTGGTGGATGAGTGGACGTGGAGGGCAGGCTACTCTATGAGAGAAGGTGTGGACATAGCAGTGAAGGTCATACCTGAGGCCACATTAGGGACTGGGGAGAAAGAGATCTTAGTTTGGGGAGGTCAACAGTGCCCAAGAGGTGATAGTTGAATCAAAGGGCTTATAAGAAGAGACCCAAAACAATGGCGCTTCAGGAATACCAGGACAAAAGTCCCTAGAGAAGTCAAGGAGAGCAAAGTCCTCATCCGAGCAGGGCATAACACTTTTGTTCTCTTAGCACCTTTGGAAGAAGACAAAGATGATCCTCTCCTCCTTCTTCTCAACCCACCTGGTTGATCTGCTCAAGGCAGAGACCATCTTTTGTGTTTCTGTATTTACAGGACTAACATGATGCATAATCCAGTAAAGAATTTTTTAATGTAATGAGACCAAAACTTGGGGATAACTTAGGCATCATTCTGTTTAGAGAAGTGCTTTAACTTTTGGAGTGATATTAGAGAAAGCTTTTATCCTCTTTCATTTTTAGGGGGGGTGTGTGTGTGTGTGTGTGTGTGTCATAGAAGCCGTGGGACGAAATACACAAGGCAGAAGGCACTGAGCCCACCCTTTCTGAAACACAGTCTGGCAGAGCCTGCAGCCCGAGTTCTGGAACTAGTGTGCCGTCTAATTGACCATGTGGCCTGGTGCATGTTCCCTATTCCATCTTTATGTTGATAACTTCTTGAAAAACAATTTTGGAATAGATACACTAAACTTACACTGCTTGGGCTTGGTGATTAAGCATTGAAATTTTCTGGGGCTATAGCTATTTTTACAAATCTTATTATTGAACAGATGTTATTAATTTCATCTTGGAGGAGTGTATTCATTCCCTATGGCTACTGTAACAAATTACCACAAATTTAGTGGCTTAGAACACAACAAATTTACCATCCTACATTTCTGGGGGTCGGAAGTCTGACATGAGTTTCAGCTGGCTAAGATCCAGATCTTGGCAGTTCCTTTTGGAGACTCTAGGAGAAAATCTGTTTCCCCTCCTTTTCCAGCTTCTAGAGGCCGCCTGCATTCCTTGGCTCATGGCCCCTTCCTGCATCTTCAAAGCCAGCAACGTCTGGCTGAGCCCTCGTCCTGCTGCTACCTCTCTGGGTCTGTACTTCCCTCATCACATCTCTCTCTAACCCTCCTGCCTCCTTCTTGTCCCTGATAAAGACTCCTGTGATATTTTGGGCCCAAGCAGGATTATCTCCAGTGTTGTTAATGTAATCATATCTGTAAAGTCCCTTATGCCATGTAAGGAACGTACTCACAGATTTGGGGAATCAGAATGTGGATATTTGTGGGGGTAGGAGTAAACAGGGCATGATTCTGCCTACTCACCAGGAGGCAGAGATGAACACCCGCACAGGCACAGGCTTGTCGTGGGGAGCCTGGACTTTTCTCAAGATGTGCAGAGAGATGCAAAGACAGCATCTGCAGGATTCCTGCCTGCTGGAATGTGGGTGCAGTTGTTTTGTTACTGGCAGCCGGCTCTGGTTCCTCACTAGGTAGATGATTAGGGGAAAGAAAAGACAAGGGCAGTCACTGAGATGACAATGTAGTCATTTAGGTTCATGTGCTTCTGTTAACAGAGGAGGTGAAGTTTCTCTGAGTTTGGACAACCTTCCATCTCTCTTATTAATCCATGAAAATCAAGAAAAGTCATTAGCTCAAGAATGCTCCTCATCCAGTGCTCAACCTGTGTATCCAATCAAAAGATCATAGATTAGAAGTACTGGAACCTCCTCCAAAATGGTGACCCCAGCCCCACAGCCTAAGCCCCACAGCTAAGGCTGAGACAGGTGCCATAAACTCCCCGGAACTGGAAATGCCTGCCTTGAGTGTGCTTTGGCTGGAATGGAAAGCTTACAGAATTTAAGAATAGTGGGTGGAGGATTCTGTAGAAAGAGATACGGCAGAAATAACTGTTTTAGTCAGAGATATCTAGGCAGAATGAGAAGAAATAAAACTCCATTTTCAGGTCATTCATTTTTTATTTTGTTGCAATGTGCTGTGTCTTCCGGGGAGAGGGTGTTCGCAGGCCACCTGTAGGGCGTGCAGGTGTTCTTCCTGAGAGAGCGCTGGAGGTGCTACTGCCACCTTGTTCAGCCCTTCTTACTCCCAAAGGAGCCTGCTTAAGAGACCACAGGCCACGGTTAAGCACAGTGTGGCGCTAAGTGAGCCACCGATGGAGGGAGCAAGAAACCACTCGGTGATGTGGGCCAAGCTCAGCCACTTCCCCTCCAGCCCAGTGTCCTCTCCCCCTGAGACTCTGCTCCCAAACCACCACTGCTCAATGTGCTTTCCTTTGGGTTAAACGTTACCTAAACGTTAAGCACAGTTAATGTTAATGATGTTCTCCAAGTTGGAAAAATTAGAACTGCCTACTACTATCTGTAGAAGGAGGTGGGCACTGAGTCACTGGGGATGGGGAAGAAGTGCTGAAATCTGGAAAAACGGCGTCAGAAACTCATTTCCTGAAGGTGTTGTATCTGCAAGGCACTGCTTTGCATGCTCATTGAGTCTTTTCAACAACCTTATATTCCCAGGTGGTGTTATCTCTTTGTGCAGAGAAGACTAAGGCTCATGGGGGCCTGCCTAGCACACACTCCTGGCCAGCCTATGTGGGGAGTGAATCTGGGATCTGAGTCTGCTCAGAGAGCATCTGTAATTCCTAAGTCCAAAATATTCCTCAGGTCTCACTCTGGGGCTGGGCACTGAAGGCAGCTGAGCAGAGGTTCCTGGGCTCATGGCTCAATAGCTCTCACGGAACAGGCCTGCTTGTTTCGGAACTCTGAAAAGTCTCTTTTGTAGAAAACGCAATATGAACCTGATTCACATACACACCGTGTGTGGTGTAAGTAAGCCCCTTCTGCTATTTGAATGTTATTCAAATAAAGGATTACAAATCATCTCAGCAGCTTACGTTACCATTTCCAGATGCAAAAACAAAAAAGATCCAGTGTTTAGAACAGAGGATTTACTACTGGACCATGAGAAACAAAGGCATCGTTTTCATTTTGAAATAATAGAAACTCAGGTATGGAAAGCACTAAAGAGAACATTCTAGACTAATCCCTTCTCTTTGCCCAACCTCCTATCCACACAAAAGCGCAAATCCCTTCCAAAACATCTCTGGCAAGCAACCTCGAACTCCTTCAAGCGTTGAGAATAGCCCTCTCCTGTGCAGCTAGCTCCATTTGGTTTGATGGTAGATAAGCCCACATTTCATATTGTAACAATGTAGAAGGAAGCAGAGTTTGTAGGTTTGATCCTCTTTTTCCTCCTCTCTACCCACCCTGCAGGAAAGGAGACCTGTATTGTTTTCCGGTTGCTGCTGTAACAAATTAATGTAAACTTACTGAATTACAGCTATGCAAGTATACTTTCTTACAGTTCTGGAGGTCAAAAGTCTGAAATGGGTCTAACTAAGCTAAAATCAAAGCATCCATAGAGCTATGTTCCTTCCAGAAGCTCTAGGGAAGAATATTTTCTTGCCTTTTCCAGCTTCTAGAGACCAACTGCTTCTCTTGGCTCATGGCCCCTTCCTCTGTCTTAAGCCGGCAGCACAGCGTCTTCAAACCCCTCTGACTCTCAGGCCTCCCTATTTCATTGTAAAGACACTTGGGATTACATTGAGCCTTCCCAGATAACCCAAGATAATCTCTCCATTTCAAAATCCTTAACCACATTGCAAAGTCCCTTTTGCCATATAAAGTTACATATTCACAATTTCCAGATATTAGGACATGGATGTCTTTGGGAGTCATTAAACCGCTTTTGTTTATAAATTGCCTTGCCTTGGTTTTAAAGGCAGGTTGAGGGAACACCAGGTGGAACCCTCCCAGGAGCTGAGGAAATAGAGGTCAGGCTTGCAGTGGTAGAGGAAGAAGTGGATGCAACACCCCAGTATCCTGGGAAGAGCCAGGAGATGCTGGATGTTCCAAGACGCAGGTGTAAAGGAACCCTAGGCTGAGGGCTTTCAACCTAATCCCAAAGAGTCCTATTCCGAACTTGGCACAGAAGCAATACAGACTCCGTTCAAGGGATGCCAGAACTTAGACAATGAAGATATCAACAGGGCTCAGCGTGGGCTGGAGAGCAGGGAACTCTGCCAGAAAAAGTTCCAGGGCTTCTGCATGGCTTGGATGGTGATGAGGGAGCCCCATTGATGGCTGGAGTGAGACTTCTGTGCATCCTAGCAACTGAGACTTGGGCACTGGGCAGAGTGTTAATGTGATTTAGAAAAATTAAGCAGTGTGACATTTCTTTACCTGAGTATGGAAATCCCTAATCTACAATTGTGCTTCATTAATGGTTCTGCAATGTAAAATTGTAGCTAAGAATCAGCCTGAGTAGTTTCTTCCACTGACAGAAGCAGAGGGGCAATTGAAGACCCACCTCCAACCCCACCTTCTCTAAATGTCTTCTCTACAAGTCGAGCTACGGCAACGTCTCCCTCTCCATTAGCATTTACTGACTTTCCTTGTATTCGTCATTTGGCTCACATGTCCTTGAGCTGTAATTCTATTGTATGTGGACACACTCAACATCCCACGTTTCCAATCTAACTGTAGACATGGAGAAGGTCAAGTGTATACATTGTGCACCTCTGAGTCCCCTTTCAGTGCCTGTACCACCACTAGCATGGTAGATCCTAGAAAAATGTTTATTGACAATGAAGATTCCAAGAAAGCCCAAGAGGATCGCAACCAGAAAGTACAATCCCGTGCAAGAGAAACAAGAAAGTACATGGAGTGGTTTGGGATTTGTGGCTTTGGGCTTCGTGACTTCCGTCTAGTGTATAGTTTTTCCATTGGCTTAGATTCCTCTATGCATTAGGTCGTTCTTGCATGGCTATAGAGAAATACCCAAGACTGAGTAATTTATAAAGGAAAGAGATTTAATTGGCTCACGGTTCTACAGGTTATACAAGAAGCATTGTGCCAGCATCTACTTGGCTTCTGGTGATGCCTCAGGGAACTTGTAATCACATCATGGTGGAAGGTGACGGGTAACAAGAGGGAGTGAAGGGGAAGGTCCTAGACTTTTAAACCAGATCTCACATGAACTAACTGAGCAAGAACTCACTCATTACCAAAGGGATGGCACCAAGCCATTCATGAGAAATCTGCCCCTGTGATCCAATAGGTCTGCTCCCACGAGACACCACCTCTAATATTGGGAACACATTTCAACATGAGATTTGGAGGTGAAAGACATCCAAACCATATCACGCACTATGCTCCATTCTTCATTTAAATCTTGGCCGGATTATATAGTATGATCCCTCCTTCAAGCCATGCCCATTCCCTTCTCCTCCACTCCCTGCTTCCAATCACACGGCATTCCCTCATCTCTGACAACCCCAGCACCTTCTCACAACCCCACACCTTTGCATACAACCCTCCCTAGAAAACTCCTATTGGCCATTCATTTAAGCCCCTCCTCCTGGGGAAATCTGCAGCCCCTCCCCTGGATAGTCATCTATCCTGACTCCGTTACCAGTCTTGCTCCAGTGCTTCTCAGACCTTAAGAGCATGCAAATCCCCCAGGAGATCTGCTTAAAATACAGATCCTGATCCAGGTAGTCTATGGCTGCAGGGATTCTGCTTTTCTAACAAGCTCCATGATGTGAAACTACTGCTTCAAGGCATGCTTTGAGTAGCCAGAGTCTACAAAATAAACAATGACTTAGTGCATTTTACTATCATTTGTTTGTATGTAAACTTCTACCGGAACAGATCCCCAAGGCAGAAACTCAACCAATATCCTGAGTCACTCAACCAGTATTTGCGAATGACAGAGTGAATCCCTGGGTCTCCAATGTTTAGCTCAGTGCCTGAAACACAGCAGCTACTCATTAGATGTTTATTAAGTGGATGAATAGATGGGCTCTGTAGAATTTTAGGAACAGCTGCCTTTAAAATGATTGGTTAATTCCATTATCACTTTTCAAAAAAAAATATTTGGGCGTACACTTGCATGTTAGACTATCAACCCAGCTTTCCATTTCAACAAGAATAAAAATAAGGCCAACTATTTGACTAAAGAAACAGGATATGTGGAGTTTTGCTATTCATTTGAATGAGAAGTGTAGGGGGGAGACCCCATAAGTGACCAGGCAGGAGCCAGAAGTCTCAGACTATTTCCATATAAATAATGAAGAAGAAAGTAACTAGAAATATAATCATAGTAGTTATTAGTTATTCATAGGTGAGCCTAGTTCTTTTACTAATGCCTCTCAGGTCGGAAGTGTGAACCTGGGGTGACATTGTGAAAGAAATGACTCGAAGGCAAGGCGCTTTAAACCCTCTGTTATGCCCGTGTAAGGGCTGCTGAAGGGTGCCTCGGCTGTGTGGCAGCACCAGCTCTGGGAAAGCACCTGCCATTTAGCCAGCTAGAGAAGGAGATGTCCAAAATCGCTGAGACGTCTCCTTCCTCAGAGAAGTTAGGAGAAAACTCCGCTTCTCCAGGCTCTTGCAGTAGGCCTAATGCTGTCAGGTAGGCCCGCAGACATCCAGGGGCTTAAATGTCTCTATGTGATGCTGTGCTTCAGTGGTCACGTTCCATGTCAACCTCATGATCCTCTTCTGCACCTGGTTCCTTTTTTCTTAGAAGAGATAATCAGTAAAAGTAATATAAATCGTAATGTCTTTGTTCTTTCTTAACAAGTATGGAAAGGTGCTGACTCAATATGCTCCTTACCTCATCTTTGCTGCTAGAAATTCCTGAGCCCTTACCTGTATGACACGTGATGTACTTGACCCTATCGCTGCCACGCCCTACCTACCCTGCTCCCAGCGTTGTGCTCAATTAAAAGTCAGAGCTTCCAGGTATTCGGGGCCACTGCCAGACCTTGCGCTTTGATTGGCAGTGGACCCCGGGCTCAAACTCTCTTTTCTCTACCTCTGTGTCTTGTGTCTTTTATTTCTACAATTTCTCATCTCCACACCAGCAGAGAGGGGCTCACAGAAACCTATAGGGCTGGACCCTACAGAGAAACAGTGGGTAACAGAGGCCTTGCTTTCCTCCTCGGGAGTAGGGCGTTAGGAAAGAAGAGGATGGACCCTTCCTTTACAGAACTTTCTATTCTCTACCAGTGGCTGCCTAATGCCCTTAGTGCCTCTGATAGCAACCTGAGATCTGGCTCTCTGTGGCTGTTGAGGTTTCACTGTCAACAAATGAAGCTATAGGTGGCCTGACGGATTTGCATATTTCTATATCCTTTTCCACCAATGGGTACGTTACAGTTTGAAACAAACAAACAAACAAATACCAAGCATACACACTAAAACGGGAAGGAAATTTCCCACAATTTCCTTTTGATAAAAGAAAACCTTCCGCTGAATTAAATGTAAAGAAGTTTAATTGAGCAATGAAGGATTTGTGAATCGAGCAGCCCCCAGAATCACAGCAGATTCACAGTGACTCCAGCGCAGCCACGTGGTAGAAGAAGATTTATAGACAAAAAAAAAAAAAAAGGAAAATAACCGTGCAGAAATCGGAAGTGACGTATGGAACGGCTGGATTGATTAGAAGTTGGTGTTTGCCTTATTTGAGCACAGTTTGAACACTCAGCAGTGTGTGAATGGTTGAAGTACAGCCGCTGGGATTGGCCAAGACTCAGCTAAACTAGGTTATCAATCTTGTCTACCTATTAAGCTACTTTGCAGTTTGTCCAGAAGAATTCAAATATAAATGTACGGAGGCCATACTTGGTTCACTTTAACAATTTGAAGGCCACATTCGCTGGCCCTAAAATGTGTGGCTAATAGGATCCTGCTTTTCTCAGTTAGCTCTACCCCAATCCGTGAAGAGAAAGTGCTACAGTAGGGAAGAAGGAGTGAAAACGAGAGGCATTGGCTGAGAAATGAGAGTAGCTCCCCCTCCCCGACCCTTAGGATGCGCCTTAGTCCAGGTGCTTTGGTCAAAATCAATAGAAACGGAATCTAGCCAGCTCAAGCAGAGCTGAATGGAAGACGGCAGGTAGCTGGTAATCTGGGAGGAAGCTGAAAGAATGGGACTCAGAGCAGACGCCGGGATCTAGGGTGTGGGAACCAAAGGGCAGTCTCCTCCAGGGGCTGCTGTGTGGAAGAATCAGCTCCCACCATGTTCCATCCTGGCATCACTCCACTAAAGACCCCCATTCCCCGGCAGGCCATTCCGACGGGTGCAGCTTGGGTCACAGGTCCATCCCTGGAACAAAAGTGAGCAAAATCTTTGACTAAAATGCCATCAAGCACACCCAATGCAGGGTAGGAGTTTCCCAGGAACTGAGCAATATTATCAGAAGAAAGAAGTGGGAAGCTGAAGCGGCAATCGTCTTCCATCACGCACAGAGCTCGACCTCACTCCTAGTGCCTAGAAAGAGGCAATGCTGAAGTAGGGCGCTTACGATACAGTCAGTCCTCATTTCTCACGGGTTCTGTATTTGTGAGTTTGCCTGCTCAAGTTTGCCTGCTCACTAAAATGCACTTACAACACCAAAGTCAATACTGTGGGTGCTTTTCAGGTTATTCACAGACATGTGCAGGGTGGTGAAAAATGTGAGGCGCCTTATCACTTTCCTGGCTGTGGTGGTGCAAGGCAACACTCTGCCTTCTTTAGCTCTCCTGCTGTAAAGCAAGTGTCCTTTTCACCGTCTATTTCACACCACTCAATGTTTGTGATTTTGGTGGTGATTTCACTGTGGCCCCCAAGTGTAGTACTGAAGCACTGAGTTGAGTCTAAATCCAAGAAGGCTGTGACATGCCTTACAGAGAAAACACATATGTCTATTCGGTAAGCCTCATTACAGAATGAGTTATGGTGCTGCTGGCTGTGAGTTCCATGTTAATGAATCAACAATACGTATTCAATTAGGTGTCTTTAAACAAAAACACAATGTTATATATTGACCTGTTTATGAAAGTGTGGCCAGAAGCTTGAAGGAACCTAACCCTGTATTTCTCCTGGGAGCAATGGATCAGTATACATTAATTCAATGTTCAAGTAGCTTTATGGAATCTAAGTACTGTGAATAATGAAAATTGACTGCATATGTGTTTAAATTCTTGATCTTTGATTTTTTAGTTTCTATGCTGTGTTTTCTTCAGATTTAGATTTATTTCATTTTACTTCAAACCAGCTACTTCTCACAATTCTTGCATATTTATGAATTTATTAGCATTTAATTAAATGCCATGTCAACATCTTGAGCCTTCTCACCCTAGGTTAGGGAGGAGAAGAGTTGATTGGGGAGACAGGCATAGTCTTCCTCAGAGAGTGAGTGTCTTCCTATCAGGTTTAAAAGATGACAATCTTCCCATTTAAGGAAAGCAATCAGCTCCACTCGCACAAATGCTGCATTTCCCTTGCAAATGAGCTTCATTACCAGCTTGTTTTATGCTTTTTCTCTTAGCTAGAGTGACTTTCTTTCTTACAACTCTGTGTCATAGTAGAAAATGGTCTCAGCCCTGAATTATGTTCCCATCTATAGCCACGTTTAATTATGGGTTTTGCCAGGAGAATGTGCTATGAATTCTGTGTGTGTGAGCACTTCAGAAGGAGCTCTCTGGTCCTGTGAGACTTCTCTCAGGATTCTCCTGGATTTATAGAAAAGATCCTTTTTACATATTTAACTTATCTTCAATGTTAAACCTATTAATTCCAGGCTTATTAAGAAAGATTAGCAAGTGGCTTGGCTTGAATGAAAATCAAAATCAAACAGAGACCAAAAGTCCCAATCTATGTAATTATTCACTAATGGTACCATGTGACAATTATTAATACTCTATTGCAGGCATAGACCATTATACAAAATTGCTTGTTTGCTTAGGAGGAAATTTTCCTACAACGGTATTGATAGAAAAATGTATTTTAAATACCAATATTTTCTATGTTCTAGCTATCTCATTCTATATTCAATATAAAAACAGGTAACAAGAATGTGTTAGTAATTTACAAAATAAGAAACACAGATAATCAATTAACATACGAACACATGACTGAGCTCACCACTGACAAAATAACATGCAAATTTAAATGGGCTATAATTGTTTACCTATTAAGCGGATTAATACTGTTTATTAAATAATATTAAACCAGTATTGATGGGTGTGCAGGAAGATTGGCACACTTAGAAGCTTCCAGGCGGCAGGGAATGGGACGCTCTCCTGCAGGGAATTGGGCAGTGTGCACAAGCACTGTGAGTAGTGTACATCTCCATACATTTATCCTTGGGAACTGTCATCAGCCATTTGCTTAAACAATTTTGTTCAAGGATATTCAATGAAGCATTGCTTATATAGTAAAAATTTGGGAACACACCACATGTATGATAATAAGGGAAGAGTGAATAGACTGTGGTCTCTCCTTATAATGGGATATTATTCATCCACTAAAACTGTGTTTTTGGACAATGGGTAAGTGCTCATTAAAACCACAGTGACCTTTACACATTGTATGAATGTATCACATTAGCACATATACCCTGAAAATATCAACATTTATTATGTATCAATAACAACACAGTGATACGTCATTTTACAACTGTCAGACTGGTAAATATTTAAAAGCCTGCTAATCTTGCATATTAATAGGAACTCGAAGCAATGAGAGTTCTATGCACTGCTTGTGGGAATAAATCTGTCACAACCACATGGAGCTCTGTTGAGCAGAAGCTAGTTAGATAGAAGACACACCTGCCCAAGAATCCCACTCCAGCTATGCTCCCTGGAGAAACTGTAGCACGTATGTGGAGAAGGAAGATGAGTCTAAGAATGGTAGTAGCAAGGGTGTCTGCACCCGAATCAACACAGGGGACATCGAGCATGTGCCTGAGCAGGATGGTGGAAACGTTGCAGCACATTCATACAATGGCACACCGCACACCCGGGAGATGAATGGCAGGGACTGACACGCGTCCACATGGATCCATCTCCCACACGAATTAATTGGAGACAAAAAGCACACTGAGGAAAATATATAGAATAAGACAGCATTTAAGTTCAAAAACAATGCTGTGTCTAGCTTAGGAATACAAATATATGAGGGAAAGGCATACAGAAATATTTAGGATGATCACCCAAATCTAAAAAGAGGTTGCCTCTTGGTTGGGGAAACTGATGCCAGCTGAGAAGTGTGCACACAAAGACCTTCAAATCTATTACAGTATTTTATTGCTTTACCGGAGGGCGGCTACAAGGACATTCTTCTTCTCTTTTTGTAATCGCTAAACAATGGATAATATTTTTAAAGAAGACATAGTGGTATGAGAAGATACAATATAACTGAAATAGGCAAGTATGTTGGGTAGAATTTCACATATGTGTATAAATATATATATGTATATACACAAAAAATATGTCCATAGTTACTACTTCTAGATATTGGACTTATTACTCATGTTCATTTTCTTTTTCTGAGTTAAATATATTTCTGAGTTAAATATATTATTTCCATCACAAGAAAAAAAAGTATTGAAATGTTTTAAATTTAAAACTCCTATCCTCTTGGGACCTTGATCACTGTATTTAAATTGCAAGCCACCAGGAGCACTCAGCAAACGTCCAGCAAGGTCCAACTCTGGTACTGTGGAAGCATGTAGAAAAGGCTGTTAGTGAGAGAGGGAACAACTACATCTGGGGAAAGGAAAGAATGCTGACCTCAGTCATTTTAAATCCCTGCACACTTCCCCAGGAAGCTTCTAGAAATGTGCCTGAACTGGTTAATAGTTGGTGCCCTATCAACCGAAGGAAACCTTCAAAATGCTTTTCAACCTGGTTTTGTTTTTTCTCTAGCACCTCTTCTTCAAAAAGTGTTCACCCACGACAGAGAGGTTAGAACAGAAAGGAGTGACTCAAAGCCACACGCTGTTAGGGTAGAAAGAGTCCTGGTACCCACCTCCTGACTATCATCGGATGTCAGGCATGGAAGATCGGGGGAGTTTTACACAGAGAGGCTGGGACTCAGACACATTAACTGATCCCTTGTGTGCGGCTGTTCCACACAGACCGTCCCTTCGAAATTCTGTTTTAGAATATGTAGGTCACACAAACAAGCAGAAGAATATAGGGTTCAGTTAGCTCTGCTTATGAACTGCTAAATATTTCCAGTGGGCTAAAAATGCAACATGCATAATTGGGCGAGCGCTACTTTATTTTCAAACCTGCTCTGGTAATATCTGAGACTCGGAGTCTGGGAAAACTGACAGTATTTTCCTCTCGTTTGTCCAGGGTTTTCCCCAGTTCTTTTTGACCTGAGGTATACACTCAGCCATTGTGCCCAGGTAATGGTGGCTGGGAAATTGGCAAACCCACACATTTGCCCATCCTGAACATGAAGGATGGGCAAAAGGTGGACACCTTGTGCTGTCTAGGGAGACTTGAGAGGTCCAGTGTCTAGTTAAAGAACAAGATGGGGAAAACCCCAAATTTTTTTGAATGCTGGTGATGCTATGATTTGTAAAATGTGATGCTATGTTTATTCGTCAATGTTTTATTGAAGGATAACAGATATAGACAATTGTGAAAATCATTAATATACATCTCAATACATTTTCAAAAGTAAAGCAGGTTTTAAATGAGGATATGTGTGGATAAGGTAGTGGCTCATCTTTCGTTTTGCCTTCAAGGAAAGACACAGACGCCTTAAAATCATGCCCATGCAGCCTGTGCCAGAGATGAAACCAAAGCAACACAGAGCATTTCAGCCTAGGAGGCTCAGTGCAGTCTCTGCAAAATGTATCTATGAAACTGTCTTTGGCAAATCCTTAGCCCAGAATGTCAAGCCAGATGGAGCGGCCACTGCCTCCTGCAGACTCTAGGCTCTTGCAGGACAGCTCCTGGCCAGGCCCCTCATCTCTGCTGCCTCCCTCCACTTGGACCCCGGCTTGGAGACCTGCGGGAGAAAGCGGGATGGTGAGAGAGGAGATCTGATTTGTGTGCTACCACCGCCCTAGGGATGGTGAGGAGACAAGTCGTGGAGGAGCCGGGCAGGGAACAGCACTTGCCCATTCCTGCCCATGCTGGACATCTCTGCAGCTCCTCTCTGGCTGCATTTCCCAATGTTCTTTCCACATCCTTCCCTAATGGCCTGGGCGGATAGAACCAAACGACAACGTGGCTTCTGAGCCTATGATGACAACCCTGGGGGACAATGTTGAAGGCGGCAGGGATTTCACTTCTTTTCATTCCCTAATGCAGGCTCTGGGTAAAGAGAAGTGGTCAGAAGGGAAGGAGGGAAGGCAGGAGGAAGTGGAGCATCATTAATGGATGGACAAATGAACACAGTGCCTGCCATGTGCCAGCCCTCAGACTGCTGCAGAGGGCACCTGAGGCATGATTTTGCCTTATCTTAAAATGTCACCTGTAACAGATCTACGAGTGCTCTGCCTTATTATCCTCTCAGTTGCAGGCCCACAAAGGTTCTCCATAGTCCCTGCTGCGAGGGCTGCCTCGAAGTGCCCGCTCATAGCCAAGGACAGGCAGCCGTAGGGATATAAATCCTGCAGCTTTCCTGCCCCTGACCAGGGCACCTGCGGGCATGAGCCTTGCTGTCCAGAGCTCCCTGTGGGATTGAGTGGGCATAGCCCTGCCTGCGTCTTTGTTGATATTGCACCTGGTTGGGCTTTCATCCCCCCTCACTCCCCAACGATGGGGTTTTCCTGTGAACGCTCTCTGAGAAATCCCTTTGAGATCTCACCTCAGGGTCCACTTCTGGGGGAACCCAAACTAAGACAGTGCTACCTTGATTCCTCATGAATATTTTCAATCCTCCAATTCTGATTCATGAAACTCAGAAAATGAATCTTAAGTAAATGTATGCTATTGCAGCATGCTGTATGATCTCCAGTTTTACTTTCCTAATGATTCCCATGGAAACCCTGCCTCGAGGCAGAATTACCAGACGTGTGATATTGAAAAGGAGACAATCTATTATACACATGACCATGTTAACCAAATTGCCTTCTAAGGTATGACTCAGGGTCCCTCAAAGTGTGAGAACGAATTTGAGTTCTTGTCATCTGTGTTAGTTCACTGAGAATGAATCCTCAAATGATCAATGAAGGGTAGGAAGGTGTGTACAAAGGCAAAGCTGCTCTCTCAGCCCCACAGGGCGGTGTATGCCCTGTACCAAGAGACCCCCTCACCAGGCCTTGCCTCTGTAACCCCTGTGATTACTTAGCTATTCCTCCATCCCCCACCACCGACTCCCTGTATTAGATAGAGGTGAAGGCACAGCAGAGGGGAGCATGTCCTTCTCCAGCCACCGTGCACATCTGTGATCTTTGACCTCATCCCCTGTGCCACCTGAAGCTCAAGAGAGGCCCAGATGCCACTGGTTTCCATGTGCTGATGTTTCTTTGGTACAATAGTCCACTTAATATATACAATTCATAACTTTAAAAAAAAATCAAAGCTAAATTTATAAGATGAATTTGCCCAAATCTCTCTTTTTTAAAGTATATTATGGTACTTTTATTGTTGCCAGGAACACCGTAGACTTTGGCTTTGTGGTGACGACATGGAGGTGGGTGAGTCCGTCCAGAAAAGGTAAAAGTGACAAGAGTTCATTCTGTTGAGTTTTTGTACTTATGCTTTGTGATGTAAAATTTGTAGCAAATTCCCTGTGTTTTTCTTCAGAGTACATGTGACACATTTCCTGATACCTGCCTAAAGTTGATTTTTAACAGAGTAAAACATTTTGGAAGGTAGCGTGGAGTGTCATGTAAAACTGCACTCCAGACACCTACACTTGCTGGTTTGACGTGTGTATGCTACCTGATTATTGAAGTGGTGTGGGAGTGTCAGTTAAACATTTGGGGACATGTGATGCTTGGGAGGTGTTTGGTTTGTTTTTCCATATATCCCTGCTTTACAAGACAAAAAGTATTTTTTGTACCTCCAGATTATTATTTTTCTCCATTCTCTTCACCCAATTTTTTCTACTATTTTTTTCATTTAATCCTGCCCGTATCTGATATATGGACCACCAAATCATCTCCGCCGCAAATCATCTGAGTTCACTGACTTCCCAGCCAACACATGGACAGCCACTCGCCCCTTTTACCCACCACACACATGGTGACAGAGCCAATCGTTTTATGGCCCCGTTCTGGAAGACATTTTCTCACTCATCATTCCATAGGCTCTCAAGCGGTCTCTGAGAAATATGCTCATCTTCTGAAGGGATGATTTTTTTTTTCACTTGTGTTAGCCTGAACATCAGTCTTTGGATAGCAATTGTCATTTTTGTGATTCACATATTTGGCAGCTCATCCATTTATTCATTTGCTTATTATTCATGCAACAGGCCTTTATGAGTTTGCTGCATATCATTATTAGACTTTACAAATGGCTGTCAAAAATGGCCAGACATCTTGCTGGAGGACAGCACCAAACAGCTCATAGGAAAAGAATAGGAGGTGTGAATTAATCACCTTCCTAATATTTAGGGGTAAGCCAAGAAAAGAAGAAATGAAGACAAACCCAAGATCACATCCCGCTTCAGATCTGATATACAAGAGACACTCTTAGCCCGTCTCCACTCAACAAGCCAGGTGTACCAATCATCCCTCATGCTTTATTGCCCTGGAAAACACAGTGACTCAGGCCTAGCACTGGGCTTATGGTTGAAAGGGCCCCTCCAGGGCATCTAGGTCTGTCAGACCCTGCTTGTTTTGTCATATGTGTCCCATAAGCAGGTTGTGTTCATTCCCAAACTCATTTATGACCTTTCTTAAAATTGTTCCCCTTTCCTTCTTTCTTTCTCTTTCTTTCTTTTTCTTTCTTTCTTTCTTTCTTTCTTGCTTTTTTCTTTCTTCCTTTCTTCCTTTCATTCTTCCTTTCTCTTTCTTTCTTTCCAGAGTCTCACTCTGTCACCCAGGCTGCAGTGCAATGGCATGATCTTGGCTCACTGCAACCTCCACCTCCCAGGTTCGAGTGATCCTCGTGCCTCAGCCTCCAAGGAGATGGGACTACAGGCACACACCACCACACCTAGCTAATTTTTTTTTATTTGTATTTTTAGTAGAGAGGGCGTTTCACCATGTTGGCCAGGCTGATCTCAAACTCTGGACTTCAAGTGATCCACCAGCCTCAGCCTCCCAAAGTGCTGGGATTACAGCCATGAGCCACTGCACCTGACCTTAAAATTGTTCTTAAATGTTAACTTATTCTTAACATTGTGTAATTTGTTTAAACATGACCTCAACTTATGAAATGTGAGAAGAAAAGAAAAGAGAAAAGTTGCTTGAATGAAAAATAAGTCGGATACTTTGGAAAGAATCGCTAGCACTGACCTCCATAATCCACAATTAACTTCTATTTATAACAACACATTAAATACAGACACAGTTTGTAATAATAGAAAAAACTCTGCAGTTATTTTTTAAAAGGTCAACCATTTCAATTGTTTGAAGGTTAATATAGTTCATAACTTAGGCAAATGACAAGAAGCAGCAGTTCATAAAAGAACCACTATATGTTACAGGTAAAAACTTTCATCATAAGTAGTTACTTGAAAATACTGATAAAACAGGCAGATGAAAATTAAAATATGACTCAGTGCTACATTCTCTTTCACTCTTGAGATGAGTCTGTCCCGGAAAAAGTTTTCTTATAAGCAACTGGTCCATATATATCAAGAGCCCTAAAAACCATTAATTCCTTTAAGCACAATTATTCTACTTCCAGTAATTTATTCTAAATCAATAATCAGTTTTTTGGCCAAAGACATATGCACAAAGACATTCACCATAGCACTATTACAACAAAAGATTTGAAGTCACCAAATGTACTAAATTAGGAGAAATATACTTATGTGTGTATATAAATATGTATTCCATATCAATATATATTATCTCTCTATACACATATGTATACAATATATAGATATGTTTCTTGAAGATATATATGAATATTATATAGTGATTAAAAGCTGGACACTTAAACAATAGTAAATGATATGTGGAACTGCTCATTTTATAATTTTTAGAGAAAAATAGTTTCTGAAATTGTATAGACGAAATGATACTTTTTTTTTTTTGAGATGGAATCTCACGCTGTTGCCCAGGTTGGAATGTAGTGGCATGATCTCGGCTCACTGCAACCTTCACCTCACGGATTCAAGCAATTCTTCCTGCCCCAGAATCCTGAGTATCTTGGATTACAAGCACCTACCACCAAGCCCAGCTAATTTTTTATGTTTTTAGTAGGGACGGGGTTTCGCCATGTTGGCCAGGCTGCTCTCGAACTCCTGACCTCAGGTGATCCACCCTCCTTTGCCTCCCAAAGTGCTAGGATTACAGGCGTGAGCCACACCAGGCCAATTATACCATTTTTAATTTAAAAGTTGCTCTAAAGATTTATATTTCTAAATTGAAAAAAAGATAAGAAAATATACCAGAATGTTGACTAGGATGTTGAGATTATTTTTTTCTTTTACATTTTAATTTAGTTTTCTAACTTTCTGCAGTGACTATATATATCACATTTAAGAGAAAACTATTTTATTTTGAAGAAAGTGCTAACAAAAGATCTCTCTCTCTCTCTCACACACACACACACACACACACACATTCCAGGAACAGCTGGTGATGCTTCTCTGTCCAAAAATCCAGCCATGGTAGTTAGAAATGGCAGGTGTCAGAGAAAAGGCTCATTTCTGTGCTGGGAAGAACACGGGGTGGTTCCAATCTGGGTGACCACATGATTTCACAAATATTTCCAAGGGCCTTTTCTAAATTAATTTCACTTTCCATAAAGAAAAACATATATGACCAGGTTTACGGAACAACCCATTTAAAGCCAATTATTGGATGGTTGAATAATGGATGCTCCCTTGTATTTCACTGGCATTGCAGTTGTAAATTCCACTGGTTCTCCTGCCTGGACCATCCAAGATTTGAGCCTCTTCCTTGTGACTGACACAACTCTATCTACGGTCTCAATGAGTTGAACTAGCAAACTGGAATAAAAAGACCTTCATCTGCATCTCAAAATTAAATCCACCCTAGAGTTAATAATAAAGTGCTGGGATGATTTGTTTCTACCTAACAAGTGATAAATCACCAAACAAGAAATTTACCAAAAAGTACAGATGGACTTGAAAATGTCTGAAAATTCCATAACTGCAAACATGTAATCTGTGAATCTCATAATTAATTTTGTTTCCAGTTAAGCAACCCAGAAAGCAGCTGAATGCTCCTTTCAATCAACATCTCACTTAATTACTAAGAGTTCCTTTGTTCGATTATTCTGGTTTTTCCAAACATGACAGTCTGATATATTTGGGATAATATATACATTACAGAATGAGAAATGGGTGAATAGAATATCAATTCATCTTTAATTCAGAGTTCCAAAGATCTTAACTCCCACTTATCCACATAGATATACACTGATTTTAGGAACGGAAGTAGTAAAAATTGTTCTTTTTAAAATTAAGTTAAAATATTATTCAAGCAACACAATATTCAAAAGTATAAAACAGTTCATACGAAATTTCCCAATACAAAGTAACCAGATTTTTAAATAAAATATTCAGTAGAAGCTGGTCCATTTGATTCAATAAAAAATTAAATTAGAAAAACCTCATGCCTGTTTATGGAACTGAGAAGACAACTTGCCTTTTTCTCTGAAAAGGACATGGGGGCTTTAGATAACCATATGTTTGCTTGGAGTCAAAAATGGGTCATGGCTGCCAAAAAAAGCCAGAGCGATATTAAGCTGTATTAATAAAAGTACAGTGTCCATTGCGAGGGTGATAATAGTCCCTTTGTGGTGTGCACTTGTTGGAGGGCAGCCCATCTGGGGCACTGCAGCCGCTCTGACAAATGAGGCTGCCCGGGCAGAGGCCCTGACGTGCTGGCTGCCTGGAAGGCAAGTCAAATGGCGAGCAGATGCGAGGGCTGGAAAAGGCAAGGGGAAGCAGGGTGGCATGTGACATCCATATTCTAGCATATGAGGAGCTGTCATGGGGGAGGCGGATTCTGCAGACTGTGTGGTTTCCAGGGCAGAACTAAGAGCCAAAGGATGGAATGTACAAGGAAGAAGATTTCAGCTCCCCATAACCAGGCCTTGCAGCTATTAGAGGAAGGGGAGTACTGAATCCCCATCGGGAGAAGCATGGGCGATGGTGGGGTCTCAGGATTGCAAATGTGAGGGATCTTGATTCTATAAACTCATCTTTTCTTACAAGGAAGAAAACGCAAGTGTATATTAGCAAAATATTAGTGTTGGAAGATACCTTTTTACATATTTTATTTTATTGTTTTAAGTTCTAGGGTACATGTGCAGAATGCGCAGTTTTGTTACACAGGTAAATGTGTGCATGGTTTGCTGCACCCATCAACCCATCACCTTGGTGTTAAGCCCAGCATGTACTAGCTCTTTTCCCTATGGAAGAAACCTTTAAAGGTCTTCTGAGACAATCTCCTCATCTTACAAATGAGAACAGCTTGGCCGAGGGCCGCTAAGACAAAATCACACACCGGTAACTCAGAGGGTTGAGAGGGGACTGGGGCCTGCCTCTCCTGCTGGTAAAGGCAGTGGGCTTCCATGACCACATAGCATTATCACTTTATTTTCATTGAAAATAGACATTTGTATCTCCACCTCACATGTTCACATGGGATATGGGTTGGGTTGGGGGATGAACAAATGATGTAAGTCTCTAATATTTTTGAAGAATGCTGCTCAGCCATAAAATGTGAATGAAAGGTATATTAGACTAACCCTGACAGTGAGGAGTCTACCATCTGGTTGGAAAGGAGAGAAACTATATACCAATGAAAATAATCCCAATCGCAAAGCAATTTATAAGAGTCAAATAGTCTGGATGCTAGATGCCCTGGGATTTCGGAGGAGGAGAGGCTGGGCTGGATGGAGGGAGATATAGGACCTGAAGATGGACAAGGTGCAAAGAGGTGCAAGGAAGAAAGGCTTGGAGGAGGGAATGTTGGATAGGTGTGAGGAAGACAGCCAGCAGTCAGGCCCAGGGCAAGTACTTCCTTCCACTATCATTACACAGTCCTGGGGCCGTTAAGTAGAAGTGTTCATTAGAGAGGAGTTAATTCACTATGTCAATAGCTGGGAAGATATACCTCCGTCCACATCAAACCCCTCCTTAGGGCTTGCTATGATGTGACCCCCACCAGGAGTTCTCAGGGTCCAGGAGCTGGACATTTCTTGCCAGTATGGTTTAGACAGCACACCATGACCCTCTGGGACCTACATGCAACAATGTCCAATTGAAGAAAGAGACCAACTCACAGAAGATATATTCACTTTACCCAAACTCAATCAGGCGAGAGAGGAGTGTTTATGGTCATCTGATAAAGAATGTCTGTGGGATTTTTTTGTGTGGCTTCCGAAACTCCAGTTGACAATCTTGACTATTCCTAGCCGAAATGTGAAGCCTGTCAGGACATGACATTCAGTTTACAGGTGTAGCCAAAGGGAGGCAAGTAGCATGCTGTGTGTAACTAGACAGATTTGTCAAGGCAAAGTAGTAAATGATGCAGTCCAAAAGCCAAGGCAAATAGAATGATCAAGAACCATCAGAGTCCTTCTTTCCCAGAATTCTTCTCTTTCCCCGAATATTTAGATCGAGAGCAAGACAGTAAGTTTGAGACTACACAAGCTGCCTCTCACGCATAGAGCATTTTCTTTTTCCCAAACTGAGGAGACAGTGACGGCTAACCCTTCATCATGTCGTAATCACAGGAAGCACAGCTCTGTGTAAACATTCCAGTTGATTTTCAGAACAACCCATCCCAGGTGCCTATAAAATAGCTGCAAGCCAGAAGGAAGTTCTTGCAAATGAATAACAAACAACTCCAGGTGTTCAAATGAGGAACATTCCCTAGATGCTACTGCCCAGACAAGCTCGGGTCGTTTTTCCAGGCAAAGTTGGTAATTTTAATTTAAGGAATCAATAAATAAAAAATGAAGGTCTTGTTTACACCCCGGCTTGGTTCTTCGCTAGATCCTGAAAGGGGTGGCTGCAGACGCTGCATTTTAGGGACCCCGAGCTCTTTGAGAACAACACTTTTCTCCCCGTTTCAAAGCACTTGTTTGTATTTATCTCCAAATGACACAGTGGCGGTTTATTCAGTGACAATCAAAATCGCAGTTTCTGAAGGGTCCTGACTCCAGGGAGAGAGAGCTCTATTGTAGTCCTCTGTCCACATGCCTGACCGCTTTGAGAGAAAATTAATGACTTTGGAGACTGACATTTCTGCAAACCCTGAGAAAGGGACAATTTTCTGTTTCTGCTGACCAAAAAACTCTGGCGTGAGATTTCTGTACCGCAAATGAAACCTCCGAACAAGGATGCTACTTTACCAAGCCTGGGATGGTGCATAACCCACGCGGTGAAGGAGGAGGACTCTGGCTTGCTAAGTGTTTGTTGCATTGCATTTTCTTGCAAAGATGAGCCGTCCTAGTTATGGTTTCCCAGAATAAGAAAAAAAGACACATCCTACTTACTCATGCCCAAGGAGCGCGAGCAAACCCCACATCCTTTATTGCCTGGAATGAGTTACAGCATGAGAAATTGGAGGAGAAGGCAGGAGCGAGGCGATGGGTTTAAGGCAGCTGTGCCTAAATGAAAAATTCACTAGACTTGGCGTCGGAAAACCTGAGTGCAAAACGGTGCCTGGCACGCAGCAGATGTTTAATTCAAACAAAATAACGTCAACAATGAAAGCACAAAACTCACATTTTTAGAGAAAAACAAACAAAATACCAAACAGAATGACTCGAGTAAGATTCGGCTTCCTTCCTACAAGATGTTCCGTTTTTATTCAGCTTTTCCCAATTTTGAACACAACGGTGTTGAACCACCGCAGCCCGTTCTCTTTTCAGACTAATCAGTGTGGGCTTCTGTGGTTGCTATCCGGTCTCAGCTGGTTTCAGTAGAAATAAACCTGTATTCAAAGCTGGACTCTGCCACCTCCCAAGTGCGTGCCTCTGGACTGCTAACTTTCCTTTGTGCTACAATGTGGGTAATAAATTTCTAACAGACAGGACTGCGAAGAACCACTGAGATAATGTGCAAAAATGGTGCTAACTATATGCGTGTAGGAGTTCTTCTATGAAATTATAAAATGCAGAAATAGAAGAAGGGGAAAAAACGGCCCACCTGTTTCTGGCCTGACCAGGTGCAATAGTCCCCTCTGAGCAGAAAAGAAGGTCCAGATTTTACTCAAACTGACGGGTCTCTTGAGAGGTGTGGCGAGCCCAGGGGATCAGTCTCTTGCCAGCCCTCCCTGTACTTTATTCTGAGGGCATTTATCTGAAGTGGGTCATTATTCAAGCCAACTTTGCTTGCAAGGCCTTGAGAAACACTTTGTGCTGCCCATGCAACAACTGCAAAGAGAGGTCCCACCAGGATGATCTCAACGTCCCCAACTCCCACATCCAAGGAGGCCCCCCTTGAATCAGAGGGAGAGAACCCCATTCCCTCCCCTCCCACTCAGGCTCACAGGGAGCATTCACCCTCCACTCCCATCATCCCCATCCGCTCCAGCAGGAGCATGGGCATTGCTTCTGGGTCCTATGACCGTCTACCTTGGAAACAGAAAGCCCACCGCAGGCTGTGAGCACGCTCAGTTGCCAGCACGTCCACCAGCGTCCCAGAGATCGACACCTTCACAGACGGCTCTGGGGACACAGAGAATCTGCTCAGAAAGTAAAATTCTGTCGTCACACTCTGTAAAAGCTTCTGGGAAAATCGTATTTGGAGTTGTCTTTAGCTGTCCTTTGGCTCCCTTTTAATCAGGGAGTCTTCCATTTCTCCTTGTCTTTCAAATCCACATCACAGTCATGACTGCTTCCTTCACAAGAAGTCATCAGCCTCAAACGCCAGACCGCAATGTGCCCCGGGGGGGCGCAAGGTGCTTTGCAGATGCTCTCAGTCACTCTCCCTGCTGCAGGGCCAGGTTTACAGGGCCAGTGTCCCTCTCAGATGACCAGTTCCTGAAAGGCTGGGGGGCGGGGAGAGGATTCTTATTCATCTTTTGACTTCCATTTTCTGGCACACGCCTGCTACATAGGAATAAATAATGAATGAATAAGTAATGCAATACGTGAATGAATCAGACTGTTGTTACACAGATCCAAACAGCTAGCAAGCTGAAGTCCTTGTCGATCAAGGGACAGGAGGCATTGCAGCAGTCAACATGCTTCTTTAATTGTGCATCTACTACATGCAGAGAATATTGCAAAAAGAAAAAAAGGAAGAAAAAAAAAGCTTCTTCACCAGATGTCCCTTATATAGCTTAGACATATGTTTTCCAAAAATACTTGTGCTAAAGCATTTCTCTCACATTGGTTTCTCACTGTAGTCTTGGAGAAGGTATTTCTACAATGTTTAAGGGATGGGAGAGAGGCAGTGAAGAGAGAAAAAGAAAAACTGGAAGTTACTCATCTGATAAAGAATCTATTTTAAGACTCCCTTGGACTATCTCACCAAGCTCCTAGCACACCTGATTTGTTCTGTGAAATGAATGTTGCCTGCCCTCTTCAGCTAGTCGTGAGAGTGTTAGGATTTGTTCTGCATAGGGACACAGCCACGTAAGCTGTGATTTTAGTAACAGGTATGTAAACAGATCAATGGCATGACAAATGCCACAATAAATTTAGTACCTTTAAGCCATGCTACAAAAGACAGCAGGGAACTCTAACATCTCTCCACACCTCTGAGATAATTGATTTCGAGTACCCAGATGATAAATAAAACCATAATGGTTAAGATGGGGCAGATAGGACTCTGCAACCTTGCTAAATAAGTATTGGCAGCGATGTGTTCCCAGCTTGCGGATAAGGTCTGTGCCAGAGAGGAGAACATTATTGATCTATTTGGAGAGAGTGTGGCTTTCATTTATTTTAGGTCCTTAGCTATTAATCTTCAGGCCTGGCTTGGGGCCAGTAAGAGAGGGACTGGTACGTAATGATTAGAAGGAATTACTTGGCATGAGGGCTCTGGGCTCAGCCCCAGCGTCGGCCTCTCCTGCTTCTACTTGCACGTTGGAGAATCTCTCAAGCCTCCAGGTGTACAGTGGTAAAATGGGAAGAGCAAAGCGCTTTGCACATAGTGCAGGTTTGTTCCAATGATAAAAGGCAATGATTCTGGGGGTGCCGAGCATCCTAGACGGGGCCGCCATACAGTCCAGTGCAGTGGGTCTGGGGCTTGTGCTGCATGGAAATCGCACGGGGTGCCAGCTCCCTCCTCCTTCGGCTTCTAGTGCAGTAGGTCTCATATGGGGCTGAGAGCCTGCATTTCAGACAAGTTCCCAGAACTTGTTAGAAATTGTCTGCGCTGCTGGTTCAGGAACCACTTTAAGTACCCCCAAGTCTAATGGCTTCAGTGACCCTGGAGTTGGGTAATCCCTGATTGAAATCCCAGCTCTTCTGCTTCCTGGCGGTGGGATTTTGGTCAACATTCTTATCCTCTCAAAGCCCCAGATTCCTGGTATGTAAAATAGGTAGAACCCCGACCTGCCTTGTAGGGTGGCTTTGAGAATTAAAGACCCATGCCCACAGTGTTCAGAGTTCAGTATCGCGTTTGTTGCTCCTGTCTGCCATTCCAATGAAAAGTTAGGAGGCTGGGAAATTTGATCAACTATGATGTCCACGGTGAAGTTCAACCGCTGTTCCAGATTTTTGTATGTGAGGAATGAATGAGAAGGAATGGAAGTCAGGGTCTCTATGATTGTTGAGGCTTAGGATAAAGAAGATCAAATGCAGGCAGGATGACAACGGAATTTCCCCGGAGCCAAATAAACTGCACAGTGCGAGTCTCTGGGGATCCAACCTTGTGTTGGCAAAGGACCTGCCTCAGGGGTCAGGAGGCCAGGCTCTGGTCCCAGCCTCAGCGCTGACCTGCGGTGTGACCTTGGCTTCCCTTAATATCTCTGGGACATGATTTCCTGATTCACAGAATGGGGAGGTTGCATTAGATGACCTCTTCTGCCTCTGAAGTTCTAAGAATCAGACTTGGAGAGCTCAGCAGGAAGGAATAATGCTTGAGAGGGGAGGAGATGGTACAGCCCAGGCCCTGGAGGAGGACAGAGGAAGTGCTGGGGTGGGGAGGGAGTGGGAAGGACACAGAAAGGGGTGGGGGAAGGGAAACTGCCTTGTAATTCTTCCAGCCTCCAGGGAAGAGGAGCACATCATCTTGTCTCAAGCTGGAACTGGACTGGATTCTGCAAATGGCTCCCATGTCTGGTGGATGCTCAAGCCTGGTGCAGCTAAATCCAGGATAAGTTAAGGCTGCCCAGGTTACCAGAAAATGAGAGGGACCACAGGGACCACACATCAAGGCCAATGTCCTTGAGAGAGTTATTTTTGTTCCAAAAGAATAAAGAAAAAGGACCGAGGTTCTGCCAATCCTTGGGATACCTGTGGTCCCTGCAAATCCAGCACCATCCCATGAGACCCTGAACACTTGGTGAAATGCGTGTTCTGAGATCACTAACAGTTGAGATGTAGCTAGTCTTAAAAAAAAAATGCCGAGTGCAGTGGCTCACACCTGCAATCCCAGCACTTTGGGAGGCCAAGGCAGGTGGATCATCTGGAGTCAGGAGTTCAAGACCAGCCTGGCCAAAATGGTGAAATCCCTTCTCTGCCAAAAATTACAAAAATTAGCCCAGCATCGTGGCAGGCACCTATAATCCCAGCTACTCAAGAGGCTGAGGCTAGAGAATTGCTTGAACTCAGGAGGCAGAGTTTCCAATGAGTTGAGTTTGTCCCGTTGCACTCCAGCCTGGGTAAAAAAGAGTAAAGCTCAGTCTCAAAAAAAAAAAAAAAAGCTGGGCTTTTTGAAAAATATTCCTATTATGATTCCAATTTTGCCTTGCCTTAAGGAGAAAGGCATGCAATACAATGTGCTGAGTGCATGCAAGCCACACTGCTCCTGCAAGCCGCTGTGCTCCTGCAAGCCGCTGTGCTCCTTCCAATGGATTGAGCTCCAGAAGGCTCTAAATTCATAGTTGGCAACTCTTTACCTTCCAATCTGATGAGGAAAGCTGGGGCTAGATGATAACATGAGCTCTTTGGAGATGGTAAAGGACCAAAGCAAGATTTCCTTCTACTTCGGAGGGAAACCAGGCTTAGGACAGGCTGGGTGTTTCCTCCAGGACTGGTGAAGGGCTTGCAACAGAGGACAGCCTCACCTGGAGAGGAAGGGAAGGTGCTGGGGAAGGTGAGGTGGCTGGCGAAGCTTCCAACAAGCCCACTGAGGGGACACAGGGATCAGGAGGAGGGGCAGCCAGAACTGCAGGCAACAGGAAGTGTGGAGGTGGGTGGGAGAGTCAATTTCCCAAATCATTTACCGCCTCCACTTATCCTGAACTGACCCTAATGGGAGAGAAATAGCTCCTCCTTCGTGTGGGCTCATAAGCGTATGACAAGCTCACGGGATCCTCAAAACAATGCCATCTTTATTATTCTCATTTCATGGACAAGGGGATGGGATATAGAGAGACGAGGGGCCTTGCCTCAGGCCATACAGCTGGAGAGTCACAGGCCTACTCCAGGGCCTCTGCTTTGAACCTCCAAGCTGGACTCTCGTCCTTCAAGGTAGAACTTCTCAAGCAGGTCGCCAGGTGGGAAGTGCAGTGGGAGCAGAGAGAGAGATGCAGATGGTGCAGACCTCTCTCCTTCCCTCTTGGCCTGTAGCAACGATGAAGGCTTTGCAAGGAGCCTGGGTGATGGACAATGTGAGCCAGAGCTTGGAGGAAAACACTCAGTGTGGGACCTAGTGCTAAAAGCACAGGAAGGGTGGGCAGCCGAATTCAAAGAAAGCAAATCAGCATCTGCAGATGAGCATCTGCCTGCACTGGGTATTCATCACAAAAATCACGCAGAGAGGCTTTCTTAATAAGTAGTATGAGGAGGACTCTATCCCCACTGGGTTCTTCCCCAAAGTGTTAGAGGCAGGAAGGTTGAGACCCACCAGGATGGAAAGTGACAGGAGGGAGGCCACGTGTGCAGCACGCGCTGCACATGGTATGTTGACCTCTTCCTAGGGCTCCTGCACTTCTCCCCCAGCCGGCAAATAAGGACCACAGTCACCCTCCCAGCATTGGGTTCTACCACCAGCCTGCCTTCCCTTCTGGAGGGATGAGGGAGGTGTGGGTATGTATTACGAATACATGTAAGTGTGTGCGTGTGTGTGTGTGTGTGTGTAGTGTGTGTGTGTATCTGTTTCTCTGTTTCTTCCTATGTAGCTATCTACAGTGGGGACTCATCCCCATCCCCGCCTCTGTTTCTACTCCATCTAGAGCACCAATTTCTACATTTACAAATACTTCAGACCAATTTGCCTTAAGCAATTTCACCTCAAGGGGGCTAAAATCAAGTTATGTTCATCATCATCTTCCCACATATCTATCAGACTCCTTCCATCCCCTTCCCCTTTCCAGCAATTGGACGCAATCGCTTCCCACCTCTCTCGTGGAATGGCCTCTAGCTTCCTCCTCAGTTCTTGGAGACCCTCCACCTCCCTCACCCCAGTGCCCTGCAGGCCAGATCTGTCCTTCCCCATTCCTGTCACTTCATGGTGGCATCACATGTGTAACTTTCCCCTTGCTCACTGTCTCCCATTCCTGAATGTTTAGACGGGACAACTTAGAAGGCCTGTCTATTGTGCAAGGACTCTATCCTCTAACACCCCTCTCTGTTTCCTAAGTTCATCTCTCATAGTCCCTACATTTGTTCTCAGGCACCACCTGCCTCGGTTTCACACCTCATCTCCGCTTCTGGCCACCTTCCGGCCACCTTACAATCCTGGGGCCCAGCAGCCAGCACCATCTCCCTTCTGTATGCATCTGCTCTCCATAGCAACCATTAGCTGTTTATTATATTAATAGATTGTCCTGTTCCCTCTCTGTGCTGCCCAGTGTAGCACACTATCTGATCTAGCTAATTATATGCATAGTTAGTTACATCAAGGTTGAATAGCTTACCATCTTGTCCCATGGTTATAACATGTGCATGTGTGTGTTATCTAGCTGGCTTGTTTAAGAGTTCTTCCAGGGCTGGCTGGGCGTGCTGGCTCACGCCTGTAAACCCAGCACTTTGGGAGGCCAAGGCGGGTGGATCACCTGAGGTGAGGAGCTTGAGGCCACCCTAACCAACATGGTGAAATCCCGTCTCTATTAAAAAATACAAAAATTAACCAGGCATGGTGGTGGGCATCTGTAACCCCAGCTACTCAGGAGGCTGAGGCAGGAGAATCACTTGAACCAGGGAGGCAGAGATTGCAGTGAGCTGAGATGGTGCCATTGTACTCCAGCCTGGGCGACAGAGCAAGACTCGGCCTCAAAAAAAAAGAAAAAAAAGAGTTCTTCCAGGGCTATACTTTCTAAGAGCTAGCACAAATGTGAAAAACATAATTAAAATAATAGCTGGACTAATAAACTGTGGTACATTCAGACAATGAAATAGTATTCAGCCTTGAAAAGAGTCTACCAAGCCATGAAAAGACATTTAGGAACCTAAATGCATATTACTAAGTGAAAAAAGCAATCTAAAAAGACCACACACTGTATAATTCCAACTATATGACATTCTGGAAAAGACAAAACTATGGTGATAGTAAAAAGATTGGTGGTTGTCAGGAGCAAGGGGGAAGGGAGGAATGAACAGATGAAGCACAGAGGATTTTTAGGGCAGTGAAAATATTCTGTAGGATCCTAGAATGGCAGATACATGTCATGATACCTTTGCTCAAACTCATCAAATGTACAACACAAGAGTGAACCCTCAAGTAAACTATGGACTTTGGGTGATAATGATGTGTCAATCTTACATCCTTTAATGCAGCAAAGGCACCACTCTGATGGTGGATATTGATAATGGTGACGCTGTACATGTGGGCAGGCACCGTGTAGATGGAAAATTTCTATACCTTCTGCTCAGTTTTGCTGTGAACCTAAAACTGCTCTAAAAATAAAGTTTATTCAAAAATGTATAATCAGCCAGTCATGGTGGCTCACACCTGTAATCCCAGCACTTTGGGAGGCCAAGATGGGCGGGTCACTTGAGGCTAGGGATTCAAGACCAGCCTGGCCAACATGGCCATCTCTACTAAAAATAAAAATAATTAGCTGAGCATGGTGGCACACACCTGTAGTCCCAGCTACTTGGGAGACTGAGGCAGGAGAATTGCTTGAACTTGGGAGGTGGAGGTTGCAATCAGCCAACATCACACCACCACACTCCAGCCTTGGTGAGAGTGAGACTTAGTCTCAAAAAAAAAAAAATGTATAATTATATAATGGCTAGCATGTATTGAGGACTTTCCCATGCTCTCATATAAAGCACTCTCTATATATTATCTCATTCAGTCCTCGCAACAACTCTCTGAAGTAGATACCGTTATTAACCCTGCTTTATAAATATGGAAAATAGAGCCCAGAGAGGTTTAGAAAGTTGTTCAAGGTCACACAGAAAGTACTGGCTCCAAGAGCTAGAGAGCATGGCCTTTGTTTACAAAAAAAAGCATCTGAGCTGGAGTTGAGTTTTCAGCAGATCCTGGAGGATCTGCCTCTGCTCTGCGTGGATGATGAGCGGCTGACTGTGCTGCCTCCGTGTGGATGCAGCTGAGGTTTGTTACAGAAAACTGAAATTGCCTCTCCTTGCCGTTGATAAGCAAACAGTGAGTCACTGACTGGAGCATGATGGAAATAAGATCACCCAGCACTTCTACACAAACAAGTGTGTTTCTCTCACCATGACAATGATTCAGTTTGAGCAGAGAGCTAGAATTTCTATTCCCACCAGGCTTAACCTGTATTTTTGTGTACTGTCTGCTTCTCCCCTGTTGTTCAGGATAAACAGCCTTTTAGGTGGTTTAGCCCGGCGGTCCCTAACCTTTTAGCACCAGGGACCAGTTTTGTGGAAGACAGTTTTTCCATGGACCAGGGGGTTGGGGGAGACAGTTTCGGGATGATTCAAGTGCATTAAATTTATTGTGTACTTCGTTTCTATTACTGTTACATTATAGTATATAATGAAATAATGATACAACTCACCATAATATAGAATCAGTAGGAGCCCTGAGCTTGTTTTTCTGTAACTAGACAGTGACAGATCATCAGGCATTAGATTCTCGTACAGAGCATGCAACCTAGATCTCTTGCATGGGTAGCTCAACTGGGTTCTCACTCCTACGAGAATCTAATGCTGCTGACCTGACAGGAGGCGGAGCTAAGGTGGTAATGCCGGTCATAAATACAAATGAAGGTTCACTTACTCGCCAGCAGCTCACCTCCTGCTGTGCAGCCTGGTTCCTAACAGGCCACAGACTGGTACTGGTACCGGTGGGTTCTCGAGGGATGAGGACTCCTGGTTTAGTTAACTCCTGATTATTCCTGAAAGGTGTTTTATGTAGTACATTGGGTTTTCTTTTGAGTTTTTCTGGAAAGTTCTTTCCCAGTTTTTTAGTTGTTAAAGTGCACTCTGTAAAGTTTAAAATACTCATTCCCTCTTTTCAGGTTTCGGTTGAACATAAGCTGGGTAGCCAGTCTGGGGCTGGAGAAGGGTGTAACCAGGCATGTTGAGTGGAAGTTCAGAGGCCTCCTGGTCCAGCCTCACAGGATGGGGGAACTTTGGGGCCTGTATGGTGTGAGTGCCTCACATGTTGATGAGGGCCCCAGGGAGGTTTTCTGACTTGCATAGGTCTCCTCAGTCAGGGACAGAAATGGGTTTAAAACTCAGGGCTGACCAGGTGCTGTGGCTCATGCTGGTAATCCCAGCACTTTGGGAGGCCAAGGTGGGCAGATTGCTTGAGCCCAGGAGTTTAAGACCAGCCTGGAAAACATGGGAAAAATCCTGTCTCTACAAAAAATACAAAAATTAGCCAGGTATGGTGGTGTGTGCCGATAATGCCAGCTATTCAGGAGGCTGAGGTGGGAGGATTGCTTGAGCCCAGGAGGCAAGGGTTGCAATGAGCCAAGATCACTCCACTGCACTCCATCCTGGGCAACAGAGCAAGGCTCTGCTTAAAAAAACAAAAAAAAAAAAACAACTCAGGGCTGCTAACTCCCATGCTATGCTCTTCCTCTCCAGTTGTCCTCTGAATCGATCCTGTCTTCTCTCACTGTGCCATGTGAGTCTAAATTCTGAGACTTTCAACTACACCTGGGCACATCTGCAGGCCCGGCCCAGTGCCTAACCCTCCCCGTCTCATCTCAGGGCCTGCCTCCATCTCCCTGGCTTACAAGTACAGATGTTTTCAAACTGCTCAGTGCTGAGAAGTGAGTTCTCACCAACTACTAGGTCAGCTCCTAGAGAGGAAGCCAAGTTTTATGTGAACAAATTAAATTGAACCCTGGAAAAGGCCTTAGCTGGCCATCCAGTATATTTGCTCCTGGTCTTCCTCTTTACCACAAACCCCAGAAGAGGGAAGTTTATTCCAGTTAAGGGAAAAAAAAAATTCCCATAAAGTATCCACCCCAAAATACATGTCTTAAACAGTGACACTCACTTGCTTGAAAGATCTTTGTTTCATTTAGATGATAAAGCCGCATGGGTGAGCCAGCCAGCTGAGGCTGCGTCGGGGGCCTGTGGCAGCTCAGGGAGCCACAGCAGGACCAGTGGAGATGCCTCTCTGAACTGAGTATCAGCTAAGCGGAGACAGGGGTTGCCTGGGTAGAGAGGGCTGTTAGTGATTCGTACTTCCCAGGAGTGGTTTGGTCTTAGATGAACCTAAAGAATTTTTTATTCGCTGACCTCTCCCTTAGAACAGGATGGAAGCAGCTGCTCTTCCACTCCAGGGCTGGATTCCACTGCTTCTGTCCCACCTCCCCTGATTCCTTTCCCAACCTTGCCAGTGTGGGGGTCCCCACTGGTTCTATTTCAGTTCGAATCTCTCCATGGCAGGAACATAACGTTCTCAAAGTTCCCTTCTACTTTTGAAGCCCTGCTCCACGTCACTAAAGTTTGCCATTTGACTGCTGTGGCCTAGCCACCACCCTCCTGTGGACATCAGTCTGGGCATCTTCCTTGGTTCTGCTACCTTCTACTCTTTTTTCCAGGTTTCAACTCTTTGGAGATGCAGGTAGTAGGACTAAGCATTGAAGGAAGCCTCGTGGCCCATTAAATAGGGCACCACAAGTTCATGACTCAGATCTACTCTGAGCCACCTCTAAATACTATTTGTATTAAAAGGGCTGGAGGTGTGGAATTTCAAATTACATCCCAAGGGTGACTTGAGGATTGTGATTGTGACTGTAGCACTTCAGAGATGTGTGTTCTACAGATGGGTCCTTGTTTTCTATGCTGAGCATGGTAAGGTGTGTATGTGTTTGTGGTACCCATGGTTGGGTAGTGGGTAAGTGTATAGGGATGAAAGATTAGTGTCACAGCTGCCTGGGAAATGGATTTCTATAACTCAGAGCATGTTCCGTGCTGGAACCTGAGACTTTTGTCTGCCAGAAAGTTGCAATGGCATAAGGCCTGGAAAGATAAGATATTCACATTGAATATGCTTCTGGGGTAGCCAATGGCATGGAAGCAGATGTGGTTTCTGTAGATAAATGAAACCAGATCCTGACAAGATGACCTCTGTAAGACAATCTGTGGAGAAGGAAAATGAACCAGCTTTAAAAAAGAAATGTTCTGAGTGTTCTGAGTTTTCAACGCCCCTGCCAAAGCAGTGGTAAACACCTTTCTTCTTCTTCTTCTTTTTTTTTTTCTGGAGACAGGGTCTCTCTCTGTCATCCAGGTTGGAGTGCAATAGCACTATAATGATAGCTCATTGCAGCCTCAAACTCCCGGGCTCAAGCAAACCCCCCACCTCAACCTCCCTAGTAGCTGGGACTTAGGCACAAGTGACCATGCCTGGCTAATTAAAAAAATTTTTTGTAGAGACAGGATCTTGCTATGTTGCCCAAGCTGGTCTCGAACTCCTGGGCTCAAGAAATCCTTCCACCTTGGTCTCCCAAAGTGCTGGGATCACAGGCATGAGCCTGGCCTGAAGCATTTTTTAAGTCAATTTTTAAGGAGTACTCTCATCATCCAAAATATACCCTATCAAAAACAAGACTCCAGGGTTAAGTTGGAAGAATATCCATGAAATGATAGAAAGCCACAGGTGAATGAGAAGGTATTTTGTTTATAACCATTTGCTTCATTGTTACTGGTTTTTTTTTTTTAATGTGTACCTGTAATGATTCTTCTTGATTTCCAAATGGAAGGTCTATAAATACCAAATCTATTCTTAGTAATCAATACCAGAAAAATCTGTCTACAGGCCAGACATGGTGACTCATACCTGTAATCCCAGCACTTTGGAAGACCGAGGCAGGTGGATCATTTGAGGTCAGGAGTTCAAGACCAGCCTGGCCAACATGGTGAAACCCCGTCTCTACTAAAAATACAAAAAATAAAAAATAAAAATAAAAGATTAGCCGGACATAGTGGTACACGCCTGTAATTCCAGCTACCTGGGAGGCTGAGGCAGGAGAATTGCTTGAACCTAGGAGATGGAGGTTGCAGTCGAGTCAAGATTGTGCCACTGCACTCCAGCCTGGGCATCGGAGTGAGGTTCCACCTCAAAAAAAAGATAAAAATCTGGCTGCCAAAACTAGTCTGAATTGTGGAATTACAGGACCAGCCTTGAGGAAAATTCAGATAAAATCCAGCTTTCTTTACACAAGTCTAACCAGCTCATGAGAAAGTCATATGACATTATGATCACAGGCAGTAAATGTAATTTTCAAGATGTATCCTTTTGCTTAAATCTTAGTGGTGAGGGAAAGCCTTTGTGATTATACGATCTAAGAAGAGTCTCTTTGCTTTCATTATGGCTGAAAAGGGAATTTTGACATAAAAATTTCCATTGCACTCTAGCATGGTCCTATGTGGGTATGGGGAGGGAAGGAACTCACCTCAGCCTAACTTGAGCTCAGTCTAACGAGCTTCTCTGACTTAAAGAATAACCTTTGTTCTAAAGTTGTATTGGATTTTAGCCAAATATTTGATAAATAATTTTTTCTATAGCATATCTCATTCATTATCTGAAAATTTTAGAAAATTCTTTAAAAATCTATTAAATATAGGTTTTTGGTGTAGGCATAAAATTATATATTTGAAAATAAGTATAACTTAAAAAATGAGCAAAGTAATTATCTTCATAAATTTCTCGCCACATTTTCCTTGAAAGGCACTTGAAAAAGAAATGGTATGTTTTAATCTAACAAAGGAATATAGAATGCATTTTAATAAAATCTCTATGATCCATAATTTAATATATTTTTAAAAGGCAACTTCTCAATCTACTTTACATGCATTTCATGCTAGTAAAATGTCATAATGACATGGATATTCCAATACTTTTTTCTTCTCATTAAAAAAAATTACCTTAACATTGTAATTAAAATTCCAAGGAGGCAAAAACCATGTAATTACAGATCATTGCCAGAGAAAGAATGACTCACACTTTTAAGGACAAAAACAATTTGAGTGAATCAATGTATTGCATAACAACTGTCTTCTAATTTCATGTTTTTGCATAATGTCATGCAAATAGAGATGGATGGTAAGCACTAGTGTATTTGTTGGGTTGGAAGAGGAGAGTAAACCAAAGTCCACATCCTCTGCTATTGCTTGTTAAGGAGACCTTTGTATTTTCAAAAAAAGATTGGAAAATTATCTTGCATTGGATGGGATCTAATGGCATTGTCTTCAATCTCCTCATTCCTAGACACGGAGTTGTTCTCGAGTGGGATGGGGAAACACAGTAATCAACCAGGCTTAGCCTATGTGTGTCTTCACTGTTGTTCGTCGCATGATATAGGCATGTAGATACATTGTGAGTTTTGTACCTTTAGCCCCAGTCAATGTAGAGGCCAGGGAGAAGCTACTGATGGAGCTGCTTCAACAAAGATTCCAAGTATACACAAATCTGTTGAACTCATCCAACTTCTTTTACTATAGAAGGTGGGTAACCCAGCACTGACACTGCATGGGATGTGGCCAACTGTGAGCAGAAGTCCAGTAGGAGACAGAAGACCTTGTTTCTAGTCCCACTTCCAGCATTTAAATATCCGTGAAACATTGGGCAATAACTCAATTCCTTGGGGAACTTGGTTTTTTAATCTCTAAAATGAGGCGATGGGTCTAGATGGTTTCTGTGGACTTTTCCAGCAGTGAAATTCTATTCTACTTTAAAATAACTGCCATTCAAAATTATATGACAAATAAAGCAGACCCAGTTGCAGACCAATCTCTGATTGAGCAATAAGTTCTAAACCATGAATGTATATCTATGTTAAACTTGCTAAACATTAATTTTCCTAACCTAAAGTTAGGAAAAGAGGTTGGAAGTCTAGGAGTTAATGCAAGGATGCAAAAGTTGTACAAAGAAAGCTAAAGGGGTAAGCCATACATTGAAGACATTAGGATTGGGGGTACCACATCTCATATTTTTTAGATAGACTATATGTTTTCATTGTACAAGTCATTGCAGCCTTTTAGTTAAAGGGAAAATGGGTGGGGGGTTCTTATTGTTTCAAGTGTCTGTTTTTTTCAGTAACCACTGTCTTCAACAAAGAATTTCTGTCTTTAAAAAGCACAGCTTTAACAGATTATACACCATGGCCAAGTGGAATTTATTCCTGGAAGGTAAATATGGTTCAACATATAAAAATCAATCAGTGTAATACATCCCATTAACAGAATCAAGGAAAAACCCATATAATCACCTCAATTGATACAGAAAAATCATTTGACAAAATTCAACACCCTTTCATGACAAAAATAATCAACAAACTAGGAATAGAAGGACTACTCAAACATAATAAAAGTTATATCTGAAAAGCCCACAGCTAACATCACACTCAATAGTGAAAGACTAAAAGCTTTTTCTCTAAGATCAGAAATAAGACAAGGATATTCACTCCTGCCACTTCTGTTCAACACAGTACTCCAGCCTAGACAGAGAAATTAAGCCAGAAAAAAAGAAATAAAAGGTATCCAAAATGGAAAGGAAAAAATAAAATGATATCTTTTGAAGACAACATAATCTTATGTGAAGAAAACCCTACAGATCATACACATACACACACAAACTCTTCGAACTAATAAAACAAATTCAGCAAAGTTGCAGGATACAAAATCAACATGCAAAAATTTGTTGCATTCCTATACACTAATAATAAATAATCTGAGAAGAAAATTCAGAAAATTCCATTTATAATAGCACCAAATAGAATGAAATATTAAGAATAAACAGCCAAAAATACAAAACACTTGCACACTAAAAACTACAAAACATTGATGAAAAAAAATAAAGAAAGCAAAAGTAATTGGAAAGACAGCTTATGTTCATGTACTGGAAGATTTAAGATTGTTTAGATGTTAATACTGTCCAAAGTGATAGAAGAAGTGCAATCTCTGTTCAAATCCTAATAGCATTTTTTCAGAAATAGAAAAATCTATCCTAAAATTCCTATGGAATTTCAAGGGACTATGAATAGCCAAAACAATCTTGAGAGAGAAGAATAAAGCGAGAGGTCTCACGCTTTCTGTTTTCAAAACTCATTATAAAGCTAAAACAGTCAAAGCAGTGTTGTACTAGCATAGGCAGACATATAGACTAATGTAATAGAATAAAGAGCCCAGAAGCAAACCTTCAAGTACATGACCAAATGATTCTTGACAAGGGTGACAAAACCATTTAATAGGTAAAGGACATTATTTTCAACAAATAGTGCTGTGAAAATGGAATATCCACATACAGAAAAATGAAACTGAACCCTCACTCTACACCATATACAAAAATTAACTCAAAATGTATTAAATACTTAAATGTAAGAACTACAGCTATAAAACTCTTAGAAGCCCACATAGGAGGAAAGCTTAACAACACTGAATTTGGCAATGATTTCTTGGATATGACACCAAAACGCAAATAATAACAAAAAAATTATTAGGCGAAATGGACTACATCAAAATTTAAAACATTTGTGCATCTAAAGGACACAATTGATAGAGTACAAATGCAGCCCAGAGAAAGGCTGAAAAATATTTGAAAACCAGCTCCCTGTTAAGGGCTTATGTATTAGTCCATTTTTCACACTGCTATAAAAAACTGCCCAATACTGGCTAATTTATAAAGAAAGGAGGTTTAATTGACTCACAGTCATGCATAGCTGGGAAGGCCTCGGGAAACCTACAATCACAGCGGAAAGGGAAGCAAGCATATCCTACATGGTGGGATGCAAGACAGAGCTTGTGAAGGAGGCACTGTCAAACACTTTCAAAACCATCAGATCTCATGAGAACTCACCCACTATCACGAGAACAGCATGGAGGAAACCACCAATCACCTCCTACCAGTCCCTCTCTCAACATGTAGGGATTATGAGGATTACAATTCAAGATGAGATTTCAGTGGGGACACGGAACCAAACCATATCAGCTTAATATCCAGAATACATAAAGAACTTGTACAACTCAACATCATCAACAACAACAAAAAATAACTCAATTTTAAATTGGCAAAGTACTTGAAGAGACATTTCTCCAAACAAATTATACAAATAACCAATACACACACGAAAAGATGTTCAGCACCACTAATCATTAGGGAAATGCAAATCAAAGCCACAATCAGATTTACTTCCACCCACTAAGAGGGCTACCATCAAAAAAAACAGAAAACAGGTGTTGGTAAGAATGCGGAGAAATTGTAATCCTTGTACACTGTTGGAATTATAAGATGATGTAGCCTCTATGGAAAAAGTATGAAGATTCTTCAAAAAATTAAAAATAAAATTACCATATGATCCAGCAATTCCACTTCTGCACACATGTCCAAAAAAATTGAAAGGAGAGACTTGAGAAGATACTTGCACACTTATTTTCATAGCAGCATTATTCACATAGCTAAAAGGTAGAAGCAACCCAAGTGTCCATGAACAGATCAGCGGAAGAGCAAAATGTGGTATAACAGACAATGGAATATTATTAAGATGTAAAAGGAAAGGAAATCCTGTTACATGCTATAACATAGGTGAACCTTGAGGACACTATGCTAAGTGAAATAATCGAGTCACAGAATGACAAATAAGACATATAATTCCACTTATATGAGGTACCCAGAGTAGTCAAATTCATAGAGATGAATGTAGATTTTGGAAGGCACATTTTCATTTTGATAGTATTTAACAGCGCTGAAAAAAATACTATTAACCTATCAATCACATAAGTCCACTGATAGCTTAGTTCAGCAGGCATCATAAATACGCAGAAATTACTGTGGAAACTGACCAGAGACGCCAGAACCAAGTAAACTTTGACGTCTGGAACAGTTTTGGGAGCTATGGTAGGCTTGTGTGGGGGCCACTGCATAGGATTTGGAGAGTCATGTGGGTACTGAGCAGGAATATAGGGGCCAGCAGGAGATAATGTTTCTAAAAGACAACTTCACCCCCGTCATTCCTCCCTACTTCTGTGGAGTTGCGCTTCTCAACATTCAGACTCCCAGCTAAGTCGTTCTTTAATTCAGTGAAATCCTATGTTCAATAGAATTAGTATAATTCACCACATCTCCTTGTTATAAACCCTAGACTACGATGACAGAAAGCAGACACATGGTTGCCAATTCACAGAGTTTATGTTGTTGTTGTTGAATGTCATTTGGATGGAAATGTGCAGGGTATACACTCTCATGTCTTGCTCCTTTTGTTCAGCATCATTATTTTGAGAGTCATCACAGTTACTGCATAAATCACTAATTGATTCCTCAATATTGCTGAGTGTGAATGCACAACAGCTTGCTTGTCCATTTGTCATTGGTTGATGAATATTTGAGTTATTAGGTTTTAGATATTGTGAATAAATCTGTTCTCAACATTTTTGTATAAGTCGTTCAAGGAAATTGGTTTTCATTTTCTTTTAGGCACATACCTGGGAGTGGACTTACTGAGTCATGATGGAGGTGTTTTACCTTACCAGTAACTGTCAGAAACTCTTCCAAAGTGACTGTATCACTTTGCACTACCACCCACAAAGTATGAGAGTTATGTTGCTCCATTTCATCACCAATATTTATATTGCCATGCCTTTCGATTTTAGCCATTCTAGTGAATATGGAGAGTTTTTAAACTTACATTTTGCCTTTCCATGGACTTCTTGTCCATTCATATACCTTCTTTTGTGAAGTATGTGTTCAAATCTTTTGCTCATTTTTTAGTTGTTAGCCTTTTTTTTAAAAAAAATTGATTTGGAGGAGTTCTTTATATAAATATCATTTGTCAAATATATATATATATACTAAATATCTTTTCCCAGTCTGTGGCTCACATTTTTATTTTTTTAGTGATCTTGTAAAGAGCAGGTCTTTAATTTTTATGAAGTTCAAGTAATATTTCTTTCTTTTGTGGTTAGTGTTGTTTGTGACCTCTCTAAGAAATGTTTGCCTATGTCAAGGTCATGAAGACATTTTATATTTTGTTCTAGAAGCTACAGATTTTAGGCTTAATCTATTTTTCTTAGCTAACTTCTGACTATGGTATGAGGTTCCTCCCCCACCCCCCGACATGTTCATAACATACACATTTATCCAGTTGTTCCAGCACCTCTTTTAAAATAAACTATTGTTTCCCCATGACATTGTTTTGGCACATTTGTCAAAAATCAATGGACTACGTAAGTGTATTTGTCTGTCCTAATGCCAGTGTCACACTTCCTTAATTAATGTAGCTTTACACAAAGTACAAGCTACATAATTTATGTAGCTTTATCTTGGAATCAGATAGCATGAGTCTTCCATTGTTCTTTTTTTAAGAATTTGGCTAGTCTAATCCCTGTGCCTAGAATTAACTTATAAATTTTAGAATAAGATCTGTGGAATTTTGATTGAGGTTGGTTTGAATTATAGATCAAAACGACATCTCATCAGTAATGAGACTTCCAATTCATAAGCATGGAATATCTCTTAATTTACTTAATTAATTTAATTTACTTAAGTTATGAAAGTAATTAAGAAATTAATTCATTTTAGCAATAAGTCTGTGTACAGGTCTTACATATCTTTTGTTAAATTCAGTCTGAATTATTTTATGTTTTTGATGGAACTTAATATAGAAATAAAATAGAATCTAGGAACTAAAATTATATAAAGAAATTTTATTTAAAAATGATTTTTGTATATTGACTTTGTATATGTGATCTTGCTAAATTTTTTAGTTCTAGCAGTTGTTCTGTAGACTTCAAAGATATTTTTCTATGGACACTGTCACATCACCTGTGATTAAAATCAGTTTGAATCACACCTCCTTTTTAATCTGGGTCTCTTACTTCATTTTTTTGTCTTCTCACACTAGTTAGGGCCTGCGACACAATGGTAGCTTGTTCCTGAGCACTCAATGTTTCACCATTAAGTAGGCATAGAATTTTCGTAGATGCCGTTTATAAGTTTAAGAAAGTTCTGTTCCTAGTTTGCTGGGAATTTTGATCATGAATAGTTCTGAATTTTGCTGACTGCATTTTCTGTCTCTATGGGGATAATCACCTATTGTTTTCTTCTACCTTTGTAATATGATAAGTTACATTGATTGATTTTTTAATATTAAATGCAGATAAGACAAATCCCACTTAAACATGATAAATTTTTTTTATACATTGCTGGACTTGATTCATTAGTACTTTGTTAATGAGTTTCATTTTTATATTCATGAGGGATATTGGTCTGCAATTTTCTTTTCATGTGATCTGTATATCAAGTATGAGTATTAGTGTTATACTAGACCATGAAAAAATTTAGGAAGTGTTTTTTCTCTTCATTATCTGAAACTTTGTGTAAGATTCGCATTATTTTTCATTAACTGATTGATAGAATTCATCAGTGAAATTATCTGAGGCTGGAGAGTTTTTCCTGGGAAAGATTTTGATTATCACTTCAAGTTCTTGAATTGCTACTAGTTAGAGCACTATTCAGAGTTTTGTATTTCTTCATATGTTAGTTATTTCAAGTTGTGTTTTGCAAGAAATTTGACCATTTCATCCAAATTATTGAATTTACTTACATAAAGTTTTCTATAATATCCCTTTATTATGCTTTAAATGCCTACAAGATCTATAATTATAACATTCCTGGTATTCATAATTTTGTGTTTTGTAGCATTTTATCATGATTAGTCTTGCTAAAGGCTGATCAATCTTATTAAGCTTTTTCAGGATCTAATTTGTGACTTTGCTTATTTTCACTATTATATTTATGTTTTCGATTTCACTGACTTCTGCTTTTGTCTTTGTGATTTCCTTCCTTCCATTCACTTTGGCTTTAGTTTGTTCTTCATTTTTGACTTCTTAAAGCAAAAGCTTAGACAGTTGATTTTAAGCCTTTCTTCTTTCCTTCTATAGACATTGAAGCTGCACATTTTCTTCTGAGCACTTAGCTACTTCTTCCCATTCAGTGTGTCAAGTTTCCTCCAATTCAGTATGTTACGTTTTCATCATTATTCAGGTCAAAGTATTTTCTAATTTCCCTTGTGATTTCTTCTTTGATACATGGGCTATGTAGAAGTATGTTATTTAATTTCTGCATGTTTGTGAATTTTCTAGAGGTCTCATTTTCATATTTCTAATTTATGCTGTGCTTAGATAGCATTACTTAATCTTTTGAAAATTTTTGAGCCTTATTTTATAGCCCAGCACATTATCTAGCTTCATAAGCATTTTGTGTGTACTTAAAAAGAATGCGTATTTTGCCGTTGTTGTCAACTTAAGTCAAGTTGGTTGATATTGCTGATGTTGTTGTTCAAATCTGCTATTAGTTTCTGAAAAAAGGATGTTAAAAATATTCAAATGAGGTTGTGCATTTTCTATTTCTTTCTTTAGTTCTATTATATATTTTGACACCTTATCATCACATACATACATATTTATAAAATGTACCTCTTTATCTCTGGTAATAGTCCTTATGTTGAAGTCTATTTGTCTGTGATTCTTCTAGCCACACAGCTTCCCTTTGCCTGGCTTTTGCATGGTCTATCTTCTTTCATTCTTTTTCTTTCAGCTTATTAGTCTTTAGGGCATTTCTAATAGGTACCATTAGTTGTATCTTTCTTTCTTAATCCAACTCAACAATCTCTGCCTTTTAATTACTGTTTAGTTTAACTGCATTAAATGTAATTAGTTACATAGTAGGATTTAGGGTCACCATTTTGCTATTTATTTTCTATTTGTCTCATGTGATTTTTGCCCTTTGTTTCTCCATTCTTTTTTTCTTTTGGGTTAATTGAATATTTTTTAATCCTCAAATTTAATTTCCTGTTGGCTTTTTAATTATATGTTCTTCTACTATTTTTAGTAGTTGCTCTAGGCAGTACAATACACATCCTTTGCTATCACAGTCTGCATAGATTTAATACTGTGCCACTTCTCAGAAAAATGTGAAATAGAATTTTACATTTTATCCCAGATCAACTTTGCATATTGATTCCAGGTGATCAATAGAACTCCATGTTCTACCTTCATTTGTACTATTGTTGTCATGTACTATGCATCTACACACCATAAAAACCTCACAATGAAGTGTTATGATTTTTGTTTTAAATAGTCAATTCTTTTAAAGAAGTAAGCGGGAAAAAATGTAGCCTTTTTAAAAAATGTATGAACACACTTACCACTTCCAGTGTCCTTCATTCTTTTCCATAGATGTGATGCCAGTTTCATCTGGTATCATTTCCCTTCAGCATGAAGGACTTATTTTTATATTTCTTGTAGTGCAAGTCCATTAGCAACAACTTTTCTCAGCTTTAACTTATCTCAAAATATTTTTTTATTTCATGTAATTTGTAAAAGATATTTGTTGCTGGATATAGAATGTTGAGGTCACAGTTACCTTTGGGTGTGGGGGTGTCTTTTAGAAGATGTTGTTCCACTGCCTTCTGGGCATGGCTGTTTCTGATGAGAAGGCATCTTCATGTAATGTGTATTTTCAGCTGGCTGCTTCAAGATTTTCTCTTTATTTTTGTTTTTTAGCAATTTGACAATTATGTGCCTACATGTGATTTGGGGATAGTCATCCTTAATTTTCAGTGAGACTCTTAGAACTCTAAGTTGATGTTTTTGATCTAATTTGAGGTATTTTCAGCCATTATTTTTTCAAACACCTTTCCCGACTAATTTTCTTTCTTCTCCTCTTTGGGAACTCTAATTATATGCATATTAGATTACTTAATTATGCCTTATGAGTTAATGAAATTCTATCCATTATAAAAAATCTTCTGTCTTTCTATTGTTTAGAGTAGGAACTGAATTTTTATTTGTCTATCAAATGCTGCTAAAAGCATGCATTGAATGTTTTATTTTAGATATTGTACTTTCAATTCTAGAATTTCTTTCTTGTTCTTTTTTTTAATTTACATTTTTCTACTGAGTTTCTCCATCTCTTCACTCAGGAAAACAATCTCCTCCATTAAGTACCTTGAACATTGTTAGGCTAACAGCTTCAAAGTCCTCTGCTACTATCTCCAGTCTGGGTCATCTCAGGTTCATTTTCTATTGACTATTTTTATTCTTGACTGTGATTCACATTTTTCTGTTTCATCATATGTCTAGTTTTTTTTTTAATTTTATACTTAACATTATCAATGATACATTATAAAGATTCAACATCCTTTGTTCTTGTTCTGAAGGGCAAATAATTAAATTGCTGGCCAATCACCTTGAATTTATTGAGAATTGGTTGTATGCTGTGATAAGGCAAGTCTATTGTTGGTTTCCTTTTAGTACTAGAGTGAATTCTTAGTCCTGGGGCCCAGTGTTTACTCCTAAGGCATGGACTTTCTGGGCTTTCAATGGAAAGTTCAAAATATTTACCAAAGCTTGCCAATTTGTCAGGACTCAAATTCCAAATTCTGTCTCTTTTGAGGAGGGCAGCAGCTAAAATCTCTGGTCAGTTCTTTCGGTCCTCCAGTTGTTGCTTTCTGTTGGACATTTTGGAGTCTCCCCTCCCCCAAGCATGAACTGTTGTTCAGCCAAGGCTTTGAGGGGCATTTATGTGCAGAATTTAGGATTCATCCATTTATGACTCCTCCCCTTCCAGGTTTCTTCCTTCAGTTCCAGCTACTCAGGTAGCTTTGATACATCAAGTTAATATGTAGCCAAGACTGCAGCTTCCTGGCTCTCTCAACCCATGGACTGGAAATGCCCTTGGAAAAAGCTTTATAAATATAGACCTTACCAAGCATGGTTCCCTTCTTTCAAAATTAAAATCTCCTCCAATTTCTCCCTGTTATTGGTTATCTGCTAATGCCTTCAAATAATCATTTTATTTCCTATTTTATTCAGTATATATAGTTTTTATCTGCAAAATAGTTTAACATAAGCTATTCCAGCATACACCAGATTTCTGACTTTTCACAACATGCCATCATGGTAGCATACATGGAAGAAATTCTTGTAAAATAAAATAGCATGTAAATTACCCAAAAAAGTTTACATATACATTTCAGAAACAATTACAATCCCAAGATTTAAGTATACATCTTATCACTTGAAAATTGGTTTGGGTTTTTTAATAAAATTATCTGAAGGTGCAGTTAAAAATAGATAGGTATAAAAATGATATATCAAGATGTTTGTATTAGTATTCTGCTACTGCATGACAAATTACCACAAATTTAGTGACTTAATACAACACTCATTTCTTCCCTCACAGTTTCTATAGATCAGGAGTCTAGTCATGACATAATGGAGTCCTCCACTCCAGACATGACATGGCTTCAATTGAAGTGTCAGCTGGTCTGCAGTTCTCATCTGGAGCTAGGGGTCTGCTTCTAAGATGATTCGGATCACTGGGAGAATTTAGTTACTTGTGGTATAGAACTGATGGCAGCTTTCCTCTTCTTCAAGGCCAACAGGAGAATGTCTCTCTGATGCTTCACCTTCTTTTGAAGGGATGCCCTGATTAAATTGGGCTTACCTAGGAGGCCTGACTCTTTTGATTAACTCAAAGTCAACTGATTAGTGACTCAATCACAGGTCCTGTCTACCCTCAAGGGAAAAGGATCATATACAGTGTATATACCCATGGGCAGGAATCTTGGCAACCATCTTAGAATTCTGCTCCACCACAATGTTCATTGCAGCATTGCTTGTAATAGCAAAAATGTCACTCACTGGGAGCTAGATAGATCAATTATAAGTTATAATAACTTCATACTAAACTTTCTAAGACAAAAAGGGTGATTAAGATACTTGAAGTGAAATTGCTCTCAGATTATTATGGTTAGTGTAATTCTATTTGTGTAAAAAGGTACATATATACATGAGATGTGATACATCTTATGCTGTTATTCAACACATAGAAGCCAGAATGATACATTTCTGCATTTTTCCGTGACTGAGACCAGTGTGGCTCACAAATCCTCGTGTCTGCTAATGGCAGAAGGCAAAACTATGTATTCTAAATGTGGAAAATTCAAGGTTTACATTCAAGTCAAGTCCTGATTTTCCCCCTCCTTTCTTTCCCCCTTTCTACTCCTGAGAGTAGACCAATTCCTAAGGCTTCATGTGTGGCTAAGCATCAGAGAGAAACAGTGCTGTGCTCTTCCCTAGCAGCTTCATTGCTATAGCTCATCACTCCTGCCTTGGGTACTACGCCACACTGGTATCCATGCCCCCACGGTCCTGGGTCCATGGCAAAAGTGCCCCTCAACTCTCCCATTGGCCCCTGCAGAGGAGAGAGGCTCCCCTGGGAAACTTCTGCCCAGGTAGAACCTTAGCAGGCGCCATATTGGATATAAGACTTCACTCTGAAACTTGCAGCCTTCAGGGACATACCCTGGGAAAACCGGATAATCCTTCAGACTTCCCTGAAGTTTTCATTGCATCCTGCCAATGTTGGTGCCTAAGGATGGGCAAGGTGTGGAGGCCTTTCCTGGGCACCCCCACTGTGTACGACCTGACCACATCATTGCCTATCGCCCATGGCCACCCTCATTTTCTTTGCAGAGAGAAAATTACTATTCCCCATCCACATTCTCTGTCCCATGTATTTGGCCATAAGCATCATGGTTTCATCTATGGAAACAACCACCCAGATGAGAACAAGCAAAGGCTGTTTGTTCAAAGCTTGCTAGAACAAGGGGGTCGGCCACCATCACTTGTGCTGGCAGAGACTCAGAGGCAGGCAGAGAGGTGGAAAAGCTTCATGGTGAACGGGAGAAGGCTCCAGGTGTGCCCTGATTGGAGACTGTTGGTCTGGAGGAGCTGAAAGGTGCTAACTAGAAATGAGACCTCCTATGTGATTGGGGAGTCATATCTGGCTTTCTCTTGTGGGTCCTAAGCTGGAAGTGTGGGGGTGGAAATAGGGCAATTATGAATCAAGTCTTTTCTGTGTAGGTTGATTGTTACGGGTTTATGGTTTGCCTTCCTGGATTGTCCTTAGAGACAGTGCTCTGACTTCCTACAAATATGACGTACAGGTAGCAGGGTAGATTTCTAGGTTGGTTACTGTAGATACTGGATTGGCTTCCTTGGCTGCAGATTGTTGGTCAAGTTCTATTTTTTATGTGGTCTGACCATTGTCTGTTTGTATGCTCACCTTTCACATCCTTTAACTCTTTCTATTCATAGGCTTATCTCTCAGAACAAAGCCTGACTCATGCGAAATTTATCTATTTTGACTGCAAAATCTTCTTATCATCATCAGTCACAACCCACTCCAAGACACAGAACCAACCTGGATATTTCAAACCCAGGGAATTGATCATGTGGGTGTTGGGCGACCGAAAGGGAACCAGAAGATGCTACCAATAATCTGAGAAGCAGCTTATGCCCTAGGACTGAGGGAACACGGGAGAAGCGTGAGGTTACCAGGAGCAAGAATGAGGGCTTCGATATGGGAAGTTCCAGGCAGCTGTTGCTCAGGACTCTCAGGAAGGCTCATGACCCAGAAAATGTGAGAACACAGCAAAGCTTGTCTTGGTAGCTCTGAGGGGCCCCAGGAAGGCTGGGGCTGGCAGTGCTGAGAGAAGCCCAAGGCTGGTGCCATTGTCTGCTGCTCCTGGGCAATGCTGGCATCAGAAATAGAGTGGAAGTCCCTTCCTCCTCTCACCTGCTGACTTCCCATTGGCAGAAACCAACAGGAAGACCTCTGAAAGCAGTGTCTGCTGTTTTCCAAGGCAGAGGATGGGCTTGGAACTCAGGGGTGCCTGGTAAAGGAGCCCGTGCAGTAGCTGAGACGGCAGCTTATCCTGTTGCTGCTGTGACTGTCCATGAGGATATGTGCAAAGAGAGGGGATAAGCACCCTCCATGTCATGAGAAATGATCCTGCCACTGTAACTTGTAGGACCTGGTTGCACACACATAGATTTCCATATACATAGGATCTGATGAGAAGGATTTGCGCATCATGGTGAGTGCTTCCCTATGGACAGCAGAGAAGAAAGGCAGGGGAAGTAATTAGCATCATTGTGTAGTGCGTTTTTTCACAATAAATATATTAACATTACAACTTTTAACAATCTCAACAATGTCCCTAGCAATGCACATCGAGGCTCTCTCTGACTCATGCTGGCAGCTCACAGTCACAGGGTGCCGTGGAAGGTGTGTGGCAGCAGCCCGAGTGCTGTGGTTTGGAGCCAGTGTCAGCCAGTGGTCCCTGGGTCTCGCCACAGCTGTGCATGCACCTTCATGCTGAGAAGGAGTGAGACCTTGGCACCTCCATGCTGAGGAGGGGTGAGACCTCAGCGGATATTCTCTTCTATGTGACATGCTCACGTGTAGAACCTTCCAGAACATCTGCAGGAGCTATGCATCTACTGATGTTCAGAGAGTTTGTTTAATGAAAAAGATATGTGTTTGAAAGGAAATATTGAGGAGAATATCATTTTTCTTATTTTTATTTTCCTTATTTGCCAACTTTTCTTCATAGCTCACAGTCACAGGGGGCCATGTCATGCCCTGCCACCTCTCTTTGTCCATCAGAGCCTCCCAGGGTAATCTCGTATTTTATGTCCCTGAATGAACTCAGAATCCATAGAGTACACCACTGGAGACATGCTTCTCAGACTTTCCTGAGCCGTGACCACCCCTTCCACCCCCAACCAGGAGCTCGTTTATAAATGAATATTCCTGGGACTCCCCTACAGAGATCTCATAAAGGAAGAGTAAACGGGCCTCAGAAATCTGCCTTTTAGACACCCTAGGTAATTATAAGGCCACATCTGAAAAAGGGGCTTCAGAGAGGAGAAAAGTCTAATTCAGGAGTCATCACACTCTGTTCCGATACACGGCCAACACGATTATAGCAGGGATCCCAACTGTGTTGGCTTTATTTCTATGGTCTATTTGTTATTTTAAAAATAAAGAGTATTTAGTAATATATTTTGGCCCTAAACTTATGGCTTAGTCAACAGATTTGAGCTAAGCGAAGAAATTGCCGAGCTGGCTGATTGCGGCTCACGTTCCCTGGGTCCCATCCGCCTTCCCAGGCTGTGCTTCATCAGCTCCCTGTGTCACGTCAGGCAGCAGTTCTGGAAGTGGTGGCTGTGACTGGAGACATCATACAAGAAGGCCTTTCCAAAGTGTCATCGGCAAACGTGAGTGTGCTCCCCTGCCATCTGCATTTCACATGTTGCTTTCCCTCTTGCTGACATTCACAAGAGTTTGTCTTTTAAATTACGGCTTTTTATCTTGCAGTTAATTTTCTTCTTTCATCCTATGCTGAAGTTGTGTCCCTGGAGTGGCATCACTGAATTATGGCTGCTTTCATCCCAGCTGTCCATGGCAGTGGATACACCGAACTGTAATTTTCCTTGAAGGCTACGTGGAGGGCCGATGAACCCATGCCTGCAGCACATGGGGCACTATTGCTCTGCACTGTTTGAGCACCCACAGCATATGAGGCAGCAAGGAGGCCCCAGGGAGGCACGTCCACTCTTGAAGAAGACTCCAGTCAGAGCAACAGTGGTGAAGAGAAGCCAGGGTTTCAGGAGAGAAGGAACGTGGTGCTTGAGACTAATCTTGTGTGGCTTTGGTTTCTGTCCTGATCAAGTGCTGGGGAGGAAGCCCCCCAGCCGAGCCTTTCATGGCAACTTGCTCACAGAAGAGACTCTGCAGAATTGCCCGGTGAATATTCCAAAGCATCAGCTACATGCCCAGCTCAGTGGGAAACCTTCACGTGAGTGACCCAGGAGTCTTAGGCATAGTCTTTGTCTTACAAACATGGAAGGTATATAAAACCAAGCTGCCCATATGTGAAAGCAGTAATATGAAGCACCACATAAGTGTGGACAATAAGGTTTAAAGTACCAGGGGAAAGCAGAATGGAAAAAGTCCTTGTGGGCTAGAGAGAGAATGCTTTGTAGAAATGGAGGGAATTCAAGACAGCAAAGAGTAGATGTGACCAATAGAAGGAAGGGGCCTAAGGGAGGTGTGATAAAGGTGGTGAATTCACCTGGAGCCACAGTAGTCTAACATGCTGGGCAAATGTCCCCCAGAGGCAAAATTGTTTTCTCCCATTGAGACCACTGAGTGACACATAAAGGAAACCCACAAGTGGCAGCTCGAACAGGGAAGGGGTTTCTTTTTTCACAAAGCAAAGACTTCCGACATCAGAAGTCCAGGACTCCATTTGAGACTGTCTCCTTGCTTGCTTCAGCATCCTGTTCTCATAGTCACAGGATGGCTGCTGGACCTCCAGCATCACACCCACACTTTTTATATATTTTTGAATGAGAATACAAATGAGAGAGAGGTCAAAGACAAAAGGTACATGGTAGCCAAGTCTGTCCATTCTCAACGGTAAGAAAACATGGCTTTTCCTGAAGCCCCACCCTGTGATCTCCTACATCGTCGGATCTACGGGCTCCTGTTCCCGGGCTGCAGCCAAGCTGGGGAAGGAAGTATTTTCACTGGGTTACTTTGAACAAACAGAGAGCTGTGTTAGCAAAAAAGGAGAAATCAGCATTGGATGCCCAACTGGTATCGTCAGACACAGCAGCCATCTACTTTCTGCTTTGCTTTCATCAAATGAGTACTCTGTCTCCGGCACTGGGCTAGGGACTGAAAATGGAAAGATAAGAACAACACCCACTATGTGTTGAGCGTTTAACATGGACTAAGCTCTGTACTCAACCTTTTGCTCACCTTAAAGCAGGCGTGTCCAATCTTGGCTTCCCTGGGTCACATTGGAAGAAAAAGAATTGTCTTGGGCTGCACGTAAAATAGGCTAACACAAACGATAGCTGATGAGCTGGGAAAACAAAATCACAAAAAACTCTCACAATGTTTTAAGAAAGTTTATGGATTGGCTGGGTACAGTGGCTCACGCCTGTAATCCCAGCACTTTGGGAGGTGGAGGCAGGTGGATCACGAGGTCAGGAGATCGAGACCATCCTGGCCAACGTAGTGAAACCCCGACTCTACTAAAAATACAAAACTCCATGGAATGTGGTGGTGTGTGCCAGTAATCCCAGCTACTCAGGAGGCTGAGGCAGGAAAATGCCTTGAACCAGTGAGTAGGAGGTTGTGGTGAGCCGAGATCATACCACTGCACTCCAGCCTGTTGACAAAGTGAGACTCCATCTCAAAAAATAAAATAAAATAAAATAAAAATAAGAAAGTTTATGAATTTGTGTTGGACTGCACTCAAAGCTCTCCTACGCCACATGTGGCCCATGGGCTGTGGGTTGGACAAGCTGGCCTTAAAACATTCATTGTCTACCTTTATCTACCTAGTAAGATTTTATCCTTACAATGAAAAAAAAAAATAGAGCCCAGGTCAATCTTTCTCCCAAACTGTATTCTCAATATAAAACACTGTCTCCAAGACAAATTCCTTGTTCTCAAGCTGCTGACCAGGGAGTTAGTGTAATTTGCAATAAATACTAATATATGTTCAAGAAGTAGTTGGTGACAGAGAGGAACAGTCTTTTACTCAAGATGTTGTAGGAAGAATCTTAGGGGACATGTCTTAAAGGATCAACAGAGGGCACCCATGGGGGCTGGAGGGGGAGATATCTAATTTGCTAAGGATGGGACAGTGTGTACACGGGTGGGAAGGCACAAGAAATGTTTCTTATCCTGCAACTGCAAATAGTCCATTGCGATTAGTCTGAACAAGAAATGTGGGGAGGTGGCAGGAAATAACTTCCGGAGGCCAGGTTACCACTTGGCTGGCTCTTTTCAGGAGAGAAATAATGAGCCGAGAGCCAAAGCAAGGCAAGTGAGGAAAGAGGGCCCCGGTGAGAGCAGCAGGTCTGTGCCTTATGGCGGGGGCTGGGGGAGACATTAGGAATAACATATAATTTGAACCTATTTTATAGATTTCTAATACAGGTGGCTGGAACAATAACATCTCTAAGTAACCAGAGTGGAAGTAAGATCATGAGAGAAGATCATGATCTATGGAGAGAAGATCATGAAATCCATGTTTTATCACGGAGTTAGGCTGACCAGTGCAACCAGGTGGCCCCTTAGGTGTATAGAGCCCCGGAAAATTCTGTGTGCGTGTGTGTGTGTGCGTGTGCACATGTGCGTGTGTACGTGTGCGTGCGTGTGTGCATGTATGTGTGTGTGTCTGTGTGTGTGTGTGTGCGTGCATGTGTGCATGTGTGCGTGCATTCGTGTGTGCATGTGCGTGTGTGTGTGTGGTCTGTCCCTTCATGTTTTTGATTGTCCAACGTGTCACCCCTGCCTGATTTTGTACCTCTCTCAGTGCCTTGCCCTGCAAGGCTCATTTGCAGTGGACACGATGCCCTTCCTCTCTTGTGGCTGTCCCACACCATTTACTCAATGCCAGCTCCACTGTGACCCGATGCTGCGCCATCCACCTCCCTGCACTCATGAACGCTGGCTCCCATGAGCTCTCACAGTTTCGCTGCGCTTTGTTGATGACGGCCATGAATCAAGGGTTTACCCAGGCTGGCAGGAAACTGTGAGTGATTGTTCATTTTCCAGTCATGTCACATTTGCCACTTGGCATTTTATAGCATAAATACGAAACCATACATCTTCCAACCACGTCTTCTCTTGAGCTCTCTGGTCCACCATCTCTGTGTCCTCAGAACAAATATCCTTCAGTAATCACCGCACCCCTGCCTCCCACACAAGCCACCAGTGGAGAGGTCAGGCTACTCTTGGATCACCCAGCCACTGCTTTCGCTGTAGAAGTCTTTGAGACCAAACAGTCCGCATCCCCGCCACGTGAGACGAGAGGTGTTTTAAAATCATTTGCTCTAGGATAGGAATAGATGATAGTAGTCTGTTAAGTCCTAGGATGTTCGTTCCTTGCTCCTCTGAGGCATTCTTAAAGACAAATTCCATTTAATGTTGGCTTACTCCTGAATATTCAACCTATCATGTTCTAAATGCCAGGGAGAGGAGTGTAAATAGGACATACTCCTTATCACCAACGTCAGAATATTTAAAACCCCATATAACTGTTTGTGCTCAGGATGCTTTCTCCTGTCAGAGGCTGTTAGAACACGGAATCAACTCCCAGTGCTGCCAGAGGGGACTCCTGGGGAGCACTGTGAGGCCACCGCCACCTCTGATGGTCGGCCATGCGTAGTTTTATTTGGGGCACCTGCCCTGTATGAGAATATCCAAATAAGCTGATCCCACCAGCCAGCGCGAGGCACTGGGCTCCGGCGGTGAAACCTCCACTCCTCCAGCTGCTGACTTGGAGCCCCCACTGGGGTGAATAAATGCTTTGTCTGTGTGCACAGATGCCCACTTTTGTCTTTTCTTTTCTTCTTTGTGAGAACCCTGTCTTCTAGGGATTGTACTTAAAAGCTCTCTTCAGGATCATCATCCACCCTATCTCTAATAACTGAAGGAGAAATATGCAACGAGATTTCAAGACAGTTGCTGCCTTTACAGCACTGCCGATTTTTCAGCCAATGGGAAAATGCCTGTATCTTGATAGAAATAGTCTTTGGTTTCATATGAAGGAAACTGGAGCGAAAACAAGGCAACATATTCTCTAGATGCTGCTTCCAGGATGTTGGTCACTAGATCAGGAGGGGTCCCTGAAGCTCTGGAAACAGAATCCGAGAACCTCACACTTCAAAAATTGGAAAACCAAGTCTTGGCTACTCAAAAGGATCACTTGAACCCAGGAGTTTGAAGTTTGAGACCAGCCTGGACAACATTGAGAGACCCTACTTCTCAAAAAAAATAATAAGTTAAAAGAAATTGGAAAACAAGCTTTGAGCTTCTCAATTCTAACAACTGAAGCATTTCCTGAACAATAGTGTCTCTCTCTAGCTGTTAGCCCAGCACACATGGCTGCCAGGGATGGAGGATCCCTCAGCACCTTTGCCTCGCAGCTTTGCAACCCCACACTCTCAGGTTCAAGGCTGCTTCTGCTGTCCACTGTCTCCTTTTCATTCTTTCTTTCTTTTTTGGAAACAGATTCTCACTCTGATGCCCAAGGTGGAGTACAGTGGCATGATCATAGTTCACTTCAGTCTTGAGCTCCTGGGCTCAAGTGATCCTCCTGCCTCAGCCTTCTGAGTAGCTGGGACTACAGGCACATGTCACCATGCCTGGCTAATTTTTTTTTTTTTTTTTTTTTGTAGAAATGTGGTCTTGCTATGGTGTCCAGGCTGGTCTTGAACTCCCGGCCTCAAGCAAGCCTCCCACTTTGTCCTCCCAAAGTGTTGGGATTACTGACATAAGCCACCTTGCCCAGCCACATACACCTTCTCTTTGAAGAGAGAATTAAAATACCTCCTAAGCATTTCCGTTTGAAAAGCTTCCCTCCTAACTCTCCTGCAAATTTGATTCATTTGTAGGCAATGGGCTTTATGCTATTCATTATTATAAAAGTCTAGCTTTAGCATTACTATTGAAGAGAAGAGCACTGAACTTTGGCCTTTTGTATTTAAACTCTTTTTTAGGATCCTTGAGCTCAGTGAATGGAAACCTGAAGTCAACCTGGCTACCTTGTCTTTTTGGGTCCCCAGAGCAGACCCTCAACCAGGAGTCTAGGGAAAGTAGTTTATCTGCAAGGACAGGAGAGAAACAGGGAAGTGGGACAGGGAAAAGAAGGAACCAACAAAAGGTATGTGCTATGGATTGAATGCTTACGTCCCCACTAAATTCATTTGTGGATGCCCTAATCCCAATGTGATAGTATTAGGAGGTGGGCTTTTTGGGAGGTGACTAAGTCATAAAGGCAAAGCCTTCATGATGGGTTAGTGTCCTTATAAGAAGAGACGTGACACATGAGAGCCTGCTTCTCTCTCCCCTGTGAGGACTGAACAAAAAGGGCCATCTCCGAACCAGAAAGAAAGTGAGCTCTTACCAGGAACCAAATCAACCAGCACCTTGATAGTGGACTTCCGGGCCCCTGCAACCATGAAAAATAAATGTCTGTGGCCTAAGCGCCCTAGTTTATGGGATTTTTGCTATAGCAGTCCATGCTGAGACAGAATGCTATTAAGCATTTTACCATTGAAGGTAACCAGTGCTCAGTGAATCTGGGGAGCTCTGAGAGACTTTCGAGAACATGTGCCTCCCATAGGGTGGAGAGGGAGCTGGGGTGTCTATCCACGGACTCAGATCAGTGGGGCTGGATGGGGTATTAATTTGCTGGTTCTCTGGCTTGCTGAAGCTCAGGAGTTAGAGTCAGGGAAAGGCCCAGAGATGCAGATGCTGGCTGGCACTGTCCATCCAAGGCGCTGGCTGCAAGGGTAAGGGCTGAGGAGACGGGCAGGCCACTGTTATGTCTGCTTAACTTCCCTATCACCAGCTCATCATGACATGCCGTCGATTTTCCTTTCTAAGAATTTGCGAGATATGTAGTCCAAAACTTTCTAAATTCCCTGCTCTCATTCTGCAACATCATCTCCTAACTGAGACTGGCAGGTGTGTGTGTGTGTCTATTATATGTGTGCAATATACACCTCTTTTTCCCATACGCAGTGAGTTGTATAATACAAGTCAGGCAAATATCGTCACATGGCGTTTGTCTGGAAAGCTCCTTCTCCCCAGAGGCCCTTCCCTCCCACTTCAGACAGGTACCTCCTACTCTTCCTTCCCATCTTAGCTCAGTCATCACTTCCTTGGGAAGTCTTGCTATCCTTCCTGGCTGGGCTCATTCTTGTTAATATATGCTCTCAGCACAACATATGTCTCTCTTTTGCAGTACTTATTGGTGCTGTGATTTTTGTTTTTATACTCCCTGGATAGTTTTTTGTAACCTCTTGTTACATCACAGGTGACCCTTAATATCTGGAGACAGGCAGGTGTTTTGATTTTCCTTTATAGGGGTTTGAGGGAGGAAGCAGAAAGTAGAAAGATAAAACTGGAGACGATCATGTTGTAGAAAACCAGGGAAATTGCTGATGGGTGTATTTGTCCACATACATGAGCGATATATGTCTGCTGCCTTTGTCACGTGTGCAGTGTATGTGTAGGTGAGTCCTCAGATGACTATCATAATACAGCTGTGTGAGTGCCGTGGGGTGGGGCGCCATGCTGCAAAGTGTGCTTACCTGTCATGGATTGCATTATTTTAGAAAGCACTGCCCCAATCCATTGAACTGAGCAATTTCATTCTGCTTGCATTTACTCCTTTGTTCTTCTCCATTTTGTCTCTTTTCTCCTCACTCCTGGCTACCTTCTATCCTAGAACATCTTTACAATACTCCAATACTTTGATATGCAAAAACTGTGACACCGATTAGGAATCCTGCTTTTCTTCTGTGTAATTAGATAAACATAATTTGGATTGCAGGACACAATACATCCCATCTTTCCAGGAGCAGACTGGCAGTGAGGGGTATCCACACATGCTCCTGAGCACCCACCACTCCAAGTGAATACACGTCATTGGAAGACTTGAGCAGAGCAGTGGGCTGCCGTACTGCAGGATTAAGAAGCGTGCCTGCATTAAGACTGTACCATAGGGAAGAAGGGGGAAAGCAAGAAGACCCCTTAGGAAGCTAGTGCAGGATGGGGCTTAGAACAGGCTGTAGCTGGAGAGGTCACCAAAAGTGGCCCCATTATGGTTGTATTTTGGAGGACAGTTGCTTCAGGATATATATTAGAAAATGCATGAGAAGCTTACTGGCTAAGTGAGCCCTGTTCTTACTAATGGGCAGGGGAAACTGAGGCTGGGGTTGAGAACATCCACTGGGCATTAGGAGACCTGGGGTCCAGTCCCAGATCGGCTCTTACCAAAGATTTTGGTGACATGATTTGAGTCAAAACAATTGATTGCTTTGAATTTCAGTTTTCTCTTCTATAAGATGAGCGAGGTCACTTTGACTTCAGAAACCCCATGGTTCTTTCTCATTAGCAGCATCACGAATAAGGCCAAACCTGCCTTGAAATGTGTCACCACTAATGGGAGTATCTGCAGCGGCAGAACAGCACTGTCCCTTCCAGAGCAACTCAACGCCAATAAATTGGAAAACGTAGAAGAAATGGATGAATTCCTAGAAACATATACCCTATCAAGATTTAAAAGATGAAGAAATACAAAACCTGAATAGACCAATGACAAGTAACCAAGTAACAAGATATAATAGAAGCGGCAGTGGAAGTTTGTGGGGGCCAGGTGCGATGGCTCACGCCTGTAATCCCAGCACTTTGGAAGGCTGAGGTGGGCAGATCATTTGAGGCCTGGAGTTCCAGAAGAGCCTGGCTAGCATGATGAAAGCCCATCTTTACTAAAAATGCCACAGCAAAAAAAATTTAGCTGGGCATGGTGGTGCTCGCCTGTAATCCCAGCTACTCAGGTGGCTGAGGCACCAGAATCATTTGAACCTGGGAGACGGAGGTTGCAGTAAGCCAAGATCACCCCACTGTACTCCACCCTGGGCAATAGAGCAAGACTCGGTCTCAAAAAAAAAAAAGTCTGTAGAAGTAAAACATTAGCCATACAAAGCCCATATTTAGTCTTAGCTATTTTTAAAGACCCCAGTTCTGGGGAAGGAAAAGGAGTAGAGAAGAGAAGAAGGGAATTTAGGAATAGGGGCCCTCTAATACCATGTCTTACAAAGTGGAAAATAAGAAATCACATCTGTGGTGGATGGAACAAGAAATTGAGATTGAAGAATGTTTGTTGACATACAAAGGCTACCAACAGAAGAAAGGAATAGAGGGAGAACCCTCCTGCAGTGAGAGTGGAGGGAGACAGGTTGTGGTGTAAGTGAGCAAAATTCTTGTGGGTTGATAAACAAAGAAATCTATGTCAAAGTCTATGATTTAGAGGAGTATTGGTGGCCACATGGGTAACCACCACTGGAATAGGTCAAAGTTATTGTCTCTGCGGAGTGGGCTGGGCCCTGAGCTTTTCCAAACCTACACAGAGCTCTGAGAGTTGCAAAGAATGATAAAAGAGATCATCCCGGCTAACATCCATGAGTGCCCACTGGCCACCAGGAATGGTACTATGTACTTTCCATGGCATTACGTCTTGAGAAACCCAATATAAATTGAAAATGTTGTAAATCGAAAATGTAGTTCTTACGCCTAACCTACTGAACATCACACCTTAGTCTAGCCTACCTTAAACGTGCCCAGAAAACTTACATTAATCTATAGTCAGGCAAAATCATCTAACACAAAGCCTATTTTGTAATAAAGCCTTGCCTATCTCATGTACCTTGTTGAATACAGTACACTGTAGAGCACAGCGTCGGTGGTTTGCCCTCGTGATCGCTTGGCTGGCTGGGAGCTGTGGCTTGCTACTGCTGCTCAGCAGTGTGAGAGGGCATTGTATTGCACAGAGTAGCCCAGGAAAAGACCAAACTGCAAAGTATCGTAAAGTCAAAAAATCATGTCAGTTACCATCTGTATTCACTTACTTCATCCTTTTCCAACCCTATAAGGTAGGTATTACAGGCCCACACTCCCTTTTTGGAAACTCTTAGGGGCAAGATTGATTTCAGAATGCAGAATTTTTCCAACTTTAGAATGGAAACAGGATGCATATATTATATGTTACCCAAGTCCCCCAGCAGAGTCTGGGGCAGCACTTCAGCCACACATAATAGATGGGGATTGAAACATATGGTACTTATAGTCACTGGGATAAATAAAGAAAATAAATAGACTCTCACTGGATCCTGTAGGTTTTTCCTGCAGACGCTCAGTTTCCAAACTCTTTGGAGTTTGCTTTTGTGCCCCAAAGCATTAAAGTAACTGATGACTAACAGAAATTCTTGAACTTCTTTTATAGGAAAGCAGATAGGAAAACATCTTATTGAAGTCCCTCTCACTTGCAAAGCAACAAAGTTGGCTGAAACTAGTGTGTACAATATGGCTGACTGGAGTCTATGCGGAATGAGCCTTTTGATGTCACAGCCCAAATTCCCACCACATGTTTCACACTAAACCCTCCCCAGATTTACACATGTGACCCATGAAGAGACATGATGAGATAACTGTGCATGCCCAGTAGACTTTCCAAACTTCCCCTTTTTCTTCACCAATCACTAACCAACCCCATACCCTTCCCCAGGCATTCCTCCCCTAAATACACAGCTTTATAGTCAGTATGGGGAAAGAGATTTGAGCCTGTCTCCTGTCTTCTTGCTCAGCTGCCTTACAATACATCTTTCTGTCTGCAAAAATCCAGTGCTTCGGTGTTTGGCTTTCTGATGCAGGCAGGCAAATGGACCCAGTTTGGTTTGATAACAATCACAGGTGAGGAATTAAAAGATAGTGATATTCCCATTTTACAGGTTATAAAATGGAGGTACAGAGAGGTTATGTAAACCAAAGTCATGATCATGGTTAGAAAAGGAATGGAGATTTGAGTCCAGGCAAGCCAATTCCACAGCTCACAGTCCCTAAGCTCTGATTTCACACAAAATAAAACAAAAATCAAAAAGAAAACAGCTGAATTAACATTTATAAATATTTTATTAAATGCCTACAAACATATCATTATGTCAACCTCATTAATTATTGAATTCAATATGCATGAAAATTTTAATACATTTGAAAACAATTTGTAGATTTTTTTCACTTTGCAATAATCTCCTAATAAGTATCATGATTTCTGAGTCACTTGAAGATAAATAATCTCAAAAGAAGAATTATAAAATTCTTAAAAATATTTTAGAGACAAAAATTATATTTAATAGAGATTAAAAAACATTTTAATATTTGTGATACATGTTAGGAATTCCAAAAATAATTATATCTAAAATCTGTAAATGTCTTAAAACTTCTTTTGGAAAAAGTGGGACAGAAAAAAATTATCTTTTATTATGAATTCTTTATTCTATTTCATTTTGAAACTATACATTATATTGATTTTTTCTTTTTTAATTTTTAAAATTTATTTTCATTTATTTATTTTTTTTGAGACAGACTTTCACTCTTGTTACCCAGGCTGGAGTACAATGGCGTAATCTCGGCTCACCACAACCTCCATCCCCTGGGTGGAGGCCATTCTCCTGTCTCAGCCTCCTAAGTAGCTGGAATTACAGGCATGCGCCACCACGCCCAGCTAATTTTGTGTTTTTAGTAGAGATGGGGTTTCTGCATGTTGGTCAGGCTGGTCTTGAACTCCAGACCTCAGGTGATTCGCCTGCCTCAGCCTCCCAAAGTGCTGGGATTACAGGCGTGAGCCACCACATTGACCTACACTGATTTTTTTAAACATGACAAAACCCTGCAGCAGAGAGCAGAATCGTGGTTGCCAGAAGGCAGTTGGGGGGAAATGGGAAGGTATTATTCCAAGGGTATAAAGCTTCAGCTATGCAGGGTGAATGAATTCTGGAGACCTAATGTACAGCGTGAAGCTATAGTTACCAACACTGTTTTCTATACTCCAAATTTGCGAAGAGGGTAGATCTTAAGTGTCCTCACTTAACAAACAATGAAACTAAATAGTAACTATGTGAGGTGATGGATGTGTTAATTAGCCTGATGTGGTCATCATTTCACAATGTATATGTCTCTCAAAACATCGTATTGAACACTTTAAATTTCTACAATATTTATTTGTCAACCGTGCCTCAATAAAGCTGGTGGGGAAAGTATATTAAAGAAATTACAAACTTTGAAAAATGAAACAGAATAGAGAACCCAGAAATAAATTCATGTATTTACAGCCAACTCATTTTTGACAAAGTTGCCAAGAACATATACTGAGGAAAGAATAGTCTTTTCAATAAATGATTCTGGAAAAACCGGATATCCTTATGCAGGAGAATGAAAATAGACCACTTTCTCACCGTGTGCAAAAATTAAATCAAAATGGATTAAAGACTTAGGAGTAAGACCCAAAACTATAAAACTACTAGAAGAAAATATTGGAGAAACACTGCAGGACATTGGCCAGGCAAAGACTTTTTGAGTAAGATCTCAAAAGCACAAGCAACCAAAGAAAAAATACACAAATGAAGTTACTTCAGTCTAAAAAGCTTCTGCACAGCAAAGGAAACAACAGAATAAAGAGACAAATTAGAGAATGGGAGAAAATATTTGCAAACTGTCCATCTGACAAGGGACAGTTAGTCAGATATTAATAACCACAATATAATGGCAGGGCATGGTGGCTCATGTCTGTAATCCCAGCACTTTGGGAGGCCAAGGTGGGCGGATCATTTGAGGCCAGGAGTTCAAGACCAGCCTGGCCAACAAGGCAAAGCCCTGTCTCTACCGAAAATACAAAAATTAGCCAGGTATGGTGGCGTGTGCCTGTAGTCTCAGCTACTCAGGAGGCTGAGGCTGGAGAATCACTTGAACTCAGGAAGCAGAGGTTGCAGTGAGCCAAGATTACACCACTGCACTCCAGCCTGGGCGACAGAGCAAGACTCCACCTAAAAAAAAACAAAACAAAACAGAAAAAACAGAATATAAAAGGAACTCAAACAATTCAATAGTAAAAAAAATCAAATAAGTTAATTTAAAAATGTGCAGAAGATTTGAATAGACATCTTTCAAAAGAAGACATACAAATAACCAACAGGTATATGAAAAATTGGTTAACATCACTAATCATCAGGGAAATGCAAATCAAAACCACAGTGAAGTATCATCTCATCTCATTTAAAATGGCTATTACCAAAAAGACAGGGGAAAAAAAAGATGTTGGCGAGGATGTGGAGAAAGAGGAATGCTTGTACACTGTTGGTGGAAAGTCACTATGAAGGACAATATGGAAGGTCTTCAGAAAACTAAAACAGAACTGCCATGTGATCCAGCAATCCCAGTACCGGTTATATATCTCAAATAAAAGAAATGAGTATATTGAAGAGATATCTGCACTCTCATGTTTATTGTAGCATTATTCACAATAGCCAAGATACAGAATCAACCCAAATGTCCATCAATGAATGAATGGATTCAAAAATGTGGTGTATATACACAGTGGAATATTATTCCTATGGAATACCATTCAGCCGTAAAAACAGAGTAAAATGCTGTCATTTGCCGCAACATGGATGGAACTGGAGGATATTATGTTAAGTGAAATAAGCCAGGCATAGAAAGACAAATATCACATATTCTGACTCATATTTGGAAGCTAAAAAAGTTAATCTTGCGGTAGAGAGTAGAACAATGGATACCAGAGGCTGGGGTGGTTGGGGCAGGGAGATGAAGAGAGGTTGGTTACTGGATACGAACATCCAATTAAATAGAAGAACTAAGCTCTAGTGTTCAATAGTACAGTAGGGTGACTGTAGTTCACAGCAATATAGTGTATATTTCAAAAAGCTAGACGAGAAGCTTTGGAATGTTCCCAACACAAAGAAGTGAAAATTGTTTGAGGGGACAGATATCCCAATTACCCTGGTTTGATCATTACATATTGCATGTATCAAAATACCACAGGTACCCCATAAATATGTACAACTAGTATGTAGCAACTTGAAATATGAGAAAACCCTAGCCTTCATATATTCCATGATGACTCAGAATTACAACTGCGTTAATTAGAATAAATATTTTACAATCTATTTTGATAAAATATGTATTAACTGCTTTATTGAATAACACGCTGAATCTGAATAAAATCACACAACAGCTGATCTGCGCTGTCTGTGGGGGAAAAAAAATGATTTAGGAATTTTTGTTTCTTTCTGCAAACAGCCAGGTCACAGCAGTAACAGTGAGCTTCAGATTTGTGTAGTCACTCATTTGTCTTTCTAATCAGCCTTAACTGCAGGCCTACAGCAGGTGAGTGAGTCTTGGTTTTAGAATAGGAACCAGCATGTCTCTAGTAAATTAATTCTATAAATACTGGGAAAATTAACTGTTGCTGTCTGACAGCATATTGTCTGGTTTCAAAGTAGAACTTGACTATTCCTATCACGGTATGAATGGAGCAATGTTAATGTGTCCAGTTTATTCTAAATAATTTGAAATTCACACACAAAAACAATTTCATGGATGATGACACAGAAGACCTAAGGGTGTATGTATGACAGAAATCTGGGGGTCTTCCTTGGCACCTCCCTCTCACATTCAATCCATCTGAAGAGCCATGTGTCCCCTTCCCACCTCTGGTCACATCACGCCCCTGCCTCAAGCCTTTTGCCTTCACACTGTGTCTGGAATAAAGCTAAACCCCTCAAGACGCCCACGGAAGCCCTGCAGAACCTTGGTCCTGGCCTCAGCTTTCTCTCTGTGCTCAGAGCACACAGCCACCATGGCTTCCTCACATTCATGGCTCTCCTTCAGGCCTCAGTTTACCAAGTAGTGCCTCTGAGGGGCTGCCCAAACCCCACCCTTCAGCTAAACCAGACCCCATTCTAGTTTCCCTTCTCAGCCTACACTGTCTCTTTGCTAAGCCACATATGGGAGAATCTCTGCTTCTTGGGGTGTAAACATCTTATTTAGAGATGCATTTCTGGACAGCCACAGTGGCTCACACCTGAAATCCCAGCACTTTGGGAGGCCGAGCAGGTGGATCACCTAAGGTCAGGAGTTCAAGACCTGCCTGACCAATATGGTGAAACCCTGTCTCAACTAAATATACAAAAATTATCTGGGTGTGATGACAGGTACCTGTAGTCCCAGCTACTCGGGAGTCTAAAACAGGAGAATTGCTTGAACCTGGGAGGCAGAGGTTGTGGTGAGCCGAGATGGCACCCTGCATACCAGCCTGGGCGACAGAGCAAGACTCCGTCTCAAAAAAAAAAGAACAAAGAAAAGAGAGAGATACATTTTTAATAAAATATTACTGTTTCCATTTATTTTAAAATGTATACCAAAATCTATGATGTATTTGCATTGGTCTGAACAGCTGCATCCTCGCAGTCATTATGACAACAAATGAAATCAAACAAATTCAACTTTCATATATTGTTTTCGCAGAGACTCACAATAAAAAGACTCTCTGCATAAAATATATTTTATTAGGATACAATTCTGTGGGGCAAATGGATTGGAAATGTGAGGCCAAAAGGGAAAGGCATTACATTTCTGAGTGTTAATTAACAGCTTGTTAGTGTGCTTTTGTAAAGGATGAAAGTAGGTATCAAACCTCAATGCGTTTAGATTCCACTGGTGCATTTAAGACAGTGACGCTCCAGCTTACTTTAAAAAAAGAAGATTTACAAATGCTGGAGATGGAATCCTTTGCAACTATTCAACAAGATGAGAAATGAGGGGAGACATGGAAGAGCAAAAGTGTATCAGAGACCCCTGGGCTGTGAGGTGTCCTTTAGGGGGTGGCTTCCAGCTTTATCTGAGCTCTCTGCCAGTGGGAACCGCCACCCAGGGCAGCTGTGCCCCCAGCTCGGCAGGGGTACTCCCCGCCCAAATCTGCTTGGGTGGAACATCCCTGTTTGGCTTAGTGCCAACCCCAGCACCCCCAATCTCCCAGCCTCCGAGTCCCTCCATGTGGCCCTGTGGGAAGTCTGGGTCCCTTCTACCTCCTCAACCCCACAGCATGCTGCCTGTGGAGCCCACAGGACCGGTGGCAGCTCCCCTTGTGTGACGCGGCTGCCCATGTTGTCTTTCCAGTCACACGGCAACCCCAGGACACACATCGAGCTGTTGAGAGCCTTCCTTACAGGGCCTGCAGCAGCTCCCAGGGCCTCAGGCTCCACCTATGCCAATGCCCTGCACTGAGATCAAGGGGCCTTGAGAGTTCCTAGAGGCCCATCTCCAGCAGGAGACCAGGGCAGGTCTCTCATGACAAGCCCGCACTCCTAAGAGGGCCTAGAATGTGCACATTCTCTGTGTGTGTAGCGTATGTGTGTATGCTTTGTATGTGTGTATTTATGTGTTTTATATGTGTTTTGTATGTATATTTTGTGTGTGTGTGTTTATGTGGGTTTGTATAACTCATATGTATATGTTGAGTGTGTATATGTTTTGTATGTGGTTTTAATGTGTATGTGTATGTTTGGTGGGTGCATGTTTTGTGTGTGTATAATTTTTGTGTCTTGTCTGTATGTTTTGTACATATGTTTAATATGTGGTTTTGTGTATGTGTTTATGTGTTGTGTGTATGTTTTGCGTGTGTGTATGACTGTGTGTGGGTGTGTATTGTGTGTGTTTATGAGTGTGTGTGTGTGCATGTGTGTTGAGGAGAATTGGGGCATTCTGCCTCCTATCCTGCTCTCAGCTCTAAGCCCTAACTTCTAACTCTGACACCAGGCAGCTCACGTTCCTTGAAACACCTTAATTCTCTTCATCACAATTGTCAATTGTGTGTGTAATTTATTTATATATCAGTTTGTCTAATGTACTTCCCCCAGTTGCTCCAGCAATGGATGAATGAGTGAGTGGATGGATGGATGGATGGATGTGGGGGTGGGTGGGTGGGAGGATGGATGGATGGATGGGTGGGTGGATTAGGGGGGTGGATGGATGCAGGGGTGGATGGTTGGGCGAGTGGATGGATGAAACCTGCATAAGTCTGTTTATAGATACCACATGATTTTGTACCTTTTATTTATCAAACCAGTCATTGGTGAGTAGATACATTTTAATGTTCTCACCGCTTAACAAGTATTAAGCACTGCTCATTCTAGACTACTTTTATGACATTGAAAGTAATGACTTTCACTTCCATTTCTCTGCTTTAGAAAAATGTAGAAGAAATGAAAAAGAGCCAGTTATTCTCGTTTTTAAGAATTTTTAACTGATATGCCAAAATTAACACATTGCAGTAAATGAGAATTTGTGTGTTTTTCTATACGACTTCATATTTCCAGCTCTTATCTTTTTCACCATGTGTCTCTAAAGAAATTCAGACCCATTCTTCTCACCATGCTTCTTAGCCATAGGCCTAATGACGCACACCTGTCTAGATGATACCAAACATTTCTTGTGGCATAGGGATAAATATTGAGCAACTGTGAACTGTTGGCACAGAACCCTGGTGCTGGAAGCCCAGAGTGCCCCACTGTGATCTTCATGGCTAGGACCATCAGCAAAGCTTATAGGGAACAGTCCCCAAATCTGTGTGTAAGAGAAAGATGTGTATGGATTTCCTTGGAAATATTTTTTTTTCCTCTCTATAAGGTAACGGTACAGTACCAACCAGGATAAGTTGGCCTGTCCAAGAGGACCAAGTATAAAAGGTGTAAAATAATCTATTGCATGTTTCATTTGTTTTATGTCCCCCAAAATTAGCATAAAGGACAGATATCAAGCAGGCCACTTTTTGTGTAACTTGTACACATATTGTATCATACCTGATGGAGATTCACATGCTAAAACAATTACGGCTTTAATGAAAAGAGAGAAAAATGATTTACCCTTGAGTCACACTCTGGATTAAATTTTGCTTGTAGCAAAATAGATTTAAAAGATGTGATTGGCATTCTGAAATAGGGAAGTCAACAGCATGTTCACTCAGAAGTCAATGAGTTCACACTGGTGTCCCAGATCTGATTTCTTATGGAACCAAGTGTCCTTCTAGTCTAACAAGAGAGCAGCAGACTCTGTGGCTCTCTACAGAATTCATCTCTGCATTCAGTTCAGCAGTGTTAACTGAGAATCTGCTCAGTGTCTGGTAGATGTTTGCAATGTCAGTGCAGACAGAAAACCCTTACCATTCATGGAGGCTTCCTTTTAGTTGGGGAGGGAGGACAAATAACAGTTATGACCATAACAAATAAAAATGCACTTGAGGTCTTATGTTAGAAGGTGATAAATGTTAGGACCACCTTTTTTCAAAAGTAGGCCAGAGAAATTAGGCATGGGGACAGATGTGGATTGTAACTATTTAAAAATGGTTAGGATAGGCTTCAAGGTGACATCATCTGAGTGGCAGCTTGCATGAGGTGAGCCAGCTTGCATGGATACCAGAGGGAAGAATGTTCCAGGCAGAGGTAATGGCCAGTGCAAAAGCACTAAAATTGAAGGCAAGGGCAAGCCGAGACGAGGGATCGAGACAGGACGCTAGAATCAGTGGATTGCACGTCCTGGTGAGGTCAAAGGGTTTCTGGAATGTTTGAGGCACCAGAAGGAAAAAGCAGGAGAGACAGGAGGAAGTTCATGAGCCCAACCTCTGCATGAAAAAAAATGCCAGCCTTTGTCAGGATGCAACTACATTCTGTCCACCTCCTCTGCTTTGGCAGTGGGAAGTCAGGATGTGCAATTCTGCTTAGTTTGCATTACTGACTGCTTATGCAGGAGCCCATAACAGTGACCTATGCATCACCTCTTCCCTTTGGGAGAGAACAGCAAGTTCCTGCAGCCCAAGGTACAGGACACTGCCTGGCTGAGCACCTCAGGGAAGGCCTGTTGACTCTGAGTAGCAGCTCACCTTGACGCAAGAGCACTGAGCTTCGCGGACAAAAACAAGCAGGTGTGTTAAACCATGATCAGTCCCTGGAGGCTTGAAGTCTTGGAATTCCCCTCAGCTCTTTCTTTACTTGCTGCTGATCAAAACAAAACAAAATGAAGCCTCAGTGTGAGCAGCCAAAGGGTGAAACTAACCTCCATGTCATTTATCAGGAAACATTCTGAATAAATGCATGACTTTCTGGAGTGTGTTTTACCCCCGGTACTTCCAGATCCTGGGTGTGGAAACAATACATTTCAATCACTACTTTTTTAAACAAGTCTTCTCACTGAAAATGTTATGGGCCCTGCTCCATGCCAAAAAAAAAAAAAAAAAAAAAAAGGTACTTGTAATTATCACAAATTATCGCAACAAACCATGCTTTTCAAAACGATTTAATCAGGGAATATTTTAAAGACTTGGTCTTGGCTGTTTGTTTGAATTCATGAAATGAGGCTACTCTGTTGGACATGGGAACCCCTCAAATTAAGATTCTGTGGTTAATAGCATAGCCTCTCAGCATGTCCCCTGCTGCGGGTTTTGCAAGTTTCTGAAGTCCTTTAAATTGCTCTACCAGGCTGACAAAACATCATTCCTGGGGAATATTTGCCTTCATATGGTCAGAAAAGATAGAGCCAGAGAGAGCTGAACTTCAGGTATTTTGTTTTAAACCAGATGCTACAGATTTAGGGGCAATTTTTAAAATTCTCTGAGCTTTGGACCTTTCACTACTTGAAAATGTGCTTCATGTTTTAATATCGTTTTAGGAGACGTTTTCAAATGTCTTGATTGGGTCTCATTTTAAGTTCTGATATTCCAATATCAAGAGTTTTGTGCCTGTTTTTCATGTTAAGTTGTCCCTCTCGTCTTTTGGCATTTGATCCTGGAGATCAGAAAATTTAAGTTTATGAGTCAACATATCAGCTCCTAGATTGATATTTGGTCACACTAACCTTGGGAAGATTCCTGTGATAACAGAAGTGAAATGGCCTTTATCTTTTTAACAATCCCACCTGATTTTTTTTTTTTTTTTGGCCTTCAAAGTGGATATCCAAACTTAAGAATGCTGAGTGAATTTTGACCTTCAAATTTTTAGATCAAATCAGTCCAATACTTTTCCATCATCCATGGAATTGTTAAAGTATAGAAGGTAATCCTTCTAGCTTATCGAGGCTAAAATGCCATCCATTGAAAATGACTACATGTATATATATGTGTGTGTGTGTGTGTGTGTGTGTGAACTCAAAACTACATATTAAGCATGGGTAGAGAAAAAGTTTTTAGATTGAGAGTAGTTATGTATGAAACTGCCCATGGCATGCTCTCTCTCTTAAACTCCAAGTTTCACCAGTCTTGTACCTTGTAAAGCAGAAACGTGTGGCTTTCTCCCCCTAGAAATCAGAAATCCCATTTTGAACAAAACAGTTACAGTTCCAAATACTCTGTGTCATTTGACATTGTCCCAGAGCAACTATCAGAGTATTTTTATTTTGCCCACGCCCCTGACATCTGCTTTTCCAATTAGTTTCACTTCTATTTTTCCTTCCTCATTGAGTGCAGGTGCTCACACAACAGGTGCTGTCTAATATTGTGCTTCACAGAGCATCTCTTTTCACACGTTAGCCATGAATGTGGAGTTAGGCTTTGCATCTAATTTTGACTATGACATCCTCGGTAGTTGAACACAGCTGACTCATCCTGGGAGGAGGATGTTTTTTGGTTCCCATAATTTCATCCCTCAAAGATTTCTAAAGTGCATTCTCACCAAATGATCTATTCTGGAGGACGCAGAGTTTGTCCTGATCTCAGTTGAGAGCCATCCTAACAGCAGGTATTTCGTGGCAGGCTCTGCTAGGCTTGGTAGGCACGTCAAAGAGGTTTTGTTTAACTGCATCTTTACGAAGATATGGGCTGAGAGTCAACCTCTCTGCCCTCCCCATTGCTCTCTGTTGTCCAATCTTGGCCCTAAGTAATACACAAAGAAGTGGAGATTTGGCAATTAGCCAGCTGATTTGATTAACATAGATAGGTTACCTAAATGCAAATGGATTTTTTTAGACACTTAGCCACTCCACCTTGCTAGTCATGTACATTTATCAAATTAAATGGAACAATGCCAAGACTCTACTTCATGTTGTGCTGTGAAGGTACAGCCCAGGAAATGGACCAGATCCTGGTTTTCCTGAGGTCTGCAGCAAGAATTGAATGATGATTTCAATTCTTGGTCGGTACTTAAAATTAGGGCATTATTTTTGGAATTTTTTCTTTTTCTTTTTCTTTTTTGCCCAAACCTTTCAAATTGAGTCTTAGTTGTGAAATCCTTTATACAAATGGAATTTTATTATTTTGTTTTGGGGGTTTTCTTGAGATAAAGTTTTACTCCATCATCCAGGCTGGAGTGCAGTGGCGTGATCTCAGCTAGAATTATAGGCATGTGCCACTACGCCTGGCTAACTTTTGTATTTTTATTTTTTAAGTAGAGACGAGGTTTCGCCATGTTGGCTAGGCTGGTCTCGAACTCCTGACCTCAAGTGAACCACCTGCCTAAAGGAGGTGGAGGACAACAGGTGTGAACCACCTGCCTCAGCCCCCCAAAGGAGGCTGGGCTAACAGGCATGAGCCACTGTGCTCGGCCACAAATGGAATTTTAGAGAGTACCCCAAGAGGTTAGTGGAGCTGCTCTGATTAGCCACAGACAAAACTCCCCCTATCCCCACAGCCCCCTCCGAAAAGTGCATTTTGAAACACACTGATTTACACACAATTTATCATTGACCAAATCCAGTCAAGCAGTTCGTGTGAGTCAGGAAAAACAAGAAAGAAAATAGATGGTGCACTCAAATAAGGATAATGGGAGGAGGTTTTATTTACAAAGGGACCCTTTTTGAAGCCACGGTGAAGGGTAGAGAGCCATGAGGGGTGAGCACAGGAATTCAGGCCAACAGCCGGAAGACTGCCATCCAGCTCCCACCCCCAGGCCTTGCAGGAGGAGGGGAGGGAGACACCACAGAGCATGGGAGGGGAGAGAGTGGTGAAATGCAGGCCGCTTTGAGAGGACCATCGTGCCTTTTCGTTAAGGTTGTGGGAACCAGGAAATAAATATCCCGACCCCTCTCTTGCTCCTTCCTTCCAATCCCCAGCTGGGCTCCTTATTGGCTAAACCCAACCAGATGCCAGAGGGCACAGAACCCATTGATGCAACCTGGACAGGTCAACTTTATGGGGAACTAGCAGAATGACATGGAGATGGGGCTGGGGAACCCACTTGTCTTCACTCTGTCTAGCTCTTCCTTCCCACTTGCCTGGCATAGTCTCACGAAGATCTGTAGGCTTTCAGCACTGAGTTATTTCAATGGCTTCACAACAGGCCTTCCCATTTCCATCAAACCAGATACCATTGTGGATGGTATGATAGTATATGATCGTCTTCAAACATCATGAAAGGACAAAGTTGCGAAACTCCTTAAGATATTCTAGTTTATCTCACTTCCGATACTTGAACCATACTAGAATGTCCCCATGTGTTATTGTAAAACCAACCCTTAAATCCCTCTTCATCCCAACAGAAGCCCATGTCAGCATCACGAAACTTGAGAGTTTGATAGGTCCCCTAATGTTGAGCTAAAGTCTACTTCTCAGAACTTCTTTTTATTGTTCTTTTTATAGAGATGCAGAGAAAAGTCAATTCTCTTTTTCACACAAGAGCCATTTGCCCATCCATCCTAATACCCAGATAACCAGATAGCCAGCAGCACCTGCCTGGATATTCCTGCCTGCCCTTCTGCGGAGTAAATCCGAGTCACCTCCCTGCAGTAGCCCTGCATTCTGCAAACAGGCCGTCTGATTGCTTATGGCTTTGAATTGATGTTCTTGGCACACAGAAAGCCCACAACAGATATTCCTTAATAAACAAATATATCCCGTAAGTGATTTCTTCTCTGTGATACCCTCCTATTTCAATTATTTAGGAAGCTAAGTAATATGCGTCTGCAGCCTTAGGCGCCTGCTGTTCTATTAAACACCAGGACTTGTTATCCTGTAGTGTTACTCTGAACTCCAGTGAATAAGCTTTTCTAAATCAAATCAAAGAATAGAATCTTAGATCGAGGGGGTATTCGCCAGACTGGATGGCTTAAATGACAGAAATATGTTGTCTCACAGTTCTGGAAGCTAGAAGTCCAAGATCAACATGGTGACAGAGTTGTTTTCTTCTGAGGCCTCTCTCCTTGGCTTGTAGTTGGCGGTCATCCTCATGTGCCTTCACATGGTCTTCTGTCTGTGTCTTAATCCTCCTCTTCTTATAAGGACACCAGTCTCATTGGATTAGGACCCGTGCAAAAGACCATGTTGTAACTTAATTACCTCATTAAAGACCTTAATTTAAATAAGGTGACATTCTAAGGAACTAGCAGTTCCCGGAGCTTCAACATATGAATTTGGCATGGGAAAGGGAACACAATTCAGCCCCTAACAGAGGGTCACCTAAGCAGGTTGTGGCTCTAGAGCCCTTGCAGGAATGCCTTCCAAAATATCAGTCATAAAAGTAGCTGCCAGATAACTGCTTGGGTCCTTGTAAGGATGAGGAGTTCACCATTTCACAAGACAGCCCTTTCCTTTGCTGGGCAGCTTTGAGTGTTGGAGTTTTTGCACATGTTGATCAAAAGCAAGTATCTCTATAATATTCCCTTTTAGCTTGGTTCTTGCTCCAAGAAGAGCAGTGGAAGTTCTGCCCCGCCTTCTACATGTTAGCTCTTCCTTCAGGAATAGACTTCGCCAGCCCATTTCCGGCAAAAGAAGATGCCTTGATGGGATCCCCAACCAAGAGCACTCAATTTTGATAATCTAATTCCCCAGTTCACAGATGCTCATTACTGAAAAGCCTACAGAGGCATTTTTTTTCTCATTCAAAAGTGGAGAACCACATTGCTGGACCAGAATTCTCTTCCCAACACTGTATTTTCCCAGGGTGGCTTCAGCTGGAAAAGACCCTCCTCCCTCCCACTCATCCCCAAGGAACGATCCATTCCTGAGTCCCACGCAGGAATCCAGAATCGACATGTCCCTGTGTGTTTGCCAACATTTTCATAGAGCTTTCATGTTGATGAGAGATGAATCAATCCCACAAACCTTGGTTAATTCCCTTAGCGACTAGAAGAATAATTAACAGACAGGGCTTTGTTCTTCAGCATAGAGTATCTGCAGCAAGCTCAAACAGCACAGGCATGCCAAGGTCAGGGCAGCTGCCAGCAGATCGCCCACACTCCCGGCCATCATTATCTGCCCTGGGGAGAGCCTCTGACCTGGCAGAGCAGCACCAAGGCTGGCATGCATGCAGAAAATCTCCTGCTTCCTCCTGGCCTTAATCAACCTACATACCAATATTTTCCCCCACTTACATGAATTTTAATATCATGACAGTTTAAACATTTTAAAAGAGTGGCTCTAATCACAATTCCACTCAAGAGCCTCCAGCAGTTTACCATTGCCTATTGAATTTACGCAAAACTTCCAACCGTGCCTTTAGTGCTGTGCTGGTTATATTCCATTTGCCTCCCCCCACCCTACCCCATTCTCATCCCAGGGCTCCAGAAGGCTGATCTCTGAGGACAACCTTGCCTGGCCTTTCTTCCCTGTGGCTTCTGGTTGGGCTTAACCAACCAGAAGCAGCAGCAAGAGATTGATGGACAAGAGGAGAGAGAGGTGGCGTTTGTCTTGGCCACACCTTCCCTGCTCAGTGCTACTGAGCAGTGACTGGATCCCCCAAGAGCACAGCCCTGCCTGCTGGCCCCTCCTCCAGGGTTCTGCCCCTTCCTTCCCCAGATACAGGGTGAGGGGCTGCTCCCTGCTGACACTGTCCGGATGCCTTACTATCTCTTGCCGAGTCCCTTAGTGCTGCCCACAACCTCTGTGAATCACCAGAGGTTCTCAACCTGACTTTTCCTTCTAGACCAAAATGAATATAAATGGCCCTGGGGAAAATGAACCCAGTCCACTGCTCCATTCTGCTCTCCGATCTTCCTAACTCATAGGCTGAACCTCAGTGACACTCTTCTACTCGCTGTGCCAAAAGTCAGAGGTCTTTCAACTCTAACTGCAGTTGAGAATCACTTGAAAAAAAATTAAATATCACTGTCTCGACCCCAGCGTCTGCGATTCTGACTCAGTGGACCTGGAGTGGAGAAGAACTGCATGGGTGTGCACCAGCAGAGCCCATGCCAATGACCAGCATCTGGCTGGGCAGGGGAAGCCCCCAGCACAGGCGTGGCTTGTTTAAAGAGCTCTAGGTGATTTCCATATACAGCCACAACTGAGAGCCACTGTCCTAAATATCATGTTCCCCGCCACTTTGCATTGTCACATGATTTGCCTCCTCTATGGAATACATTCATCAGTCCTGCCCATCAGCACGCCATGTAGTCCCACCTTCAAAGCCCATCTCAGATGAACCTTTCCATGAAGCTTTTTAAGTCTGTCCCCAGCTCCATCCCAACCAGGCCCACCTGTCTGACCTAGAAGGCCCGTGGCTGTGGGATTTTTTTTTCTCTTTACTTTATACAAGAGTTGGTAAGCCAGGCAGCCTTTTCACACAATGGCCTCCGACGATGCTATAGGCATGTACACGTAAAGGGCCTGAGTCCTCCCATTCAACGTCTCACTCAGTGCAGGAAGCGCAGGCTTCAGCGATATTAGGTCAAGCGTCTCTGGTGCCACGGCCTTGTGTCCTACCACCATGTTCCAAATTAAAAAGGATGGAATTGATTCCAGTTCAAATTCTGAACTCAACCTCCTTACATCTTCCTAGCTGTTTAACTTCATATCCCTTTAAAACATTTTGTAGAAAATCAATTCTATAATCATGTTGTAGAACAGCAGTGTTTTGTTCAGCTGTTACATCTAAGTATTAATTAATTGTTGCAAATCACAATCAATAGGTACAAATGCTGTGTTCAAAACAATTCAATATTTTCTGTGAAAATCCTTATTTACTTCGTTTTCAGGCCATACTGCAAATACGCAAGAATGTGTTTATTCTTTTTTAAAAACAGCTTCTCTGCTTCTGGGAAATGAAGCAACATGACAATTCTGCACACCGGTCTACATCTAGATCCTTCCTCAGTTTAGTGGTAAATGAGGCAACCTCATCATCTTTTTTTTTTTTAACCTCCCTTCTCCTCAAACACTTCATATCCCTCTCACCTTGCACTGAAGCCTGTGTGCTAGGCTCTCATGCAATAATCATAATTAACTGGTAACAGTGAGTGTGAATGATGGCCACCTGCCCCTCATTAAGGTGCCCCACGCTTTGCTCACTGGTAGTAAGTATTCATTCTTCATCACATTGAGGACACCGGCAGTTGTAAGAGGCAGCATTATTTTCTGTGCCACTAAGGAAGAAAAAAACGCTGATAAACACATTGTGGCAAGCTGTCAACTGGAAGGTGTTGATCGCAGCACACATCATGTCAGAGACGTTGCTATAGGAAAATATGCATGTGTTGGAATCTATGAAATACAGCATTCCACACCACCACTGCCTTATGCCTGTGAGCTCCACAGTGATCCTATTTCTGCCTCCAATTATTGCCTGAAGTGGACTCTGGATACCACAACCCTTAATTGTGGCTGTGTCACCATCTTCCTCCTCTTACGTCCGTAATATCTTATTAGATTACCTTGCATCCAAAGAGAGATCTCTATTCTTTAAGAGGTGTATTTTCATTGACATAAGAAGCTTATCTTGTGTGGTTACAGCTTAGTCAAGGGAGTAGAAGACATTGTCTTTGAAATAGTCAAGTTCGTTGGCAACATCTTTCAGTCCTTCTGGGAGATTTCTGAAACACTCAATGACTTTTGGGAGAGTAGTTAAAGTTATTTACTATGACGGAAATGTTTATTACATTATTACTATTTTGAAATGCCACAAATGGTTTCTTGGTTGAAAAAGAGTAACATATAAAAATGTATATTTATCCTCATGTTACTCACAAGCTAAAATGATTTTTTAATGTTCATTCAATTATTTTTATCTACACTTCTTTTTTTGAGACAGATTCTTGCCCTGTTGCCCAAGCTGGAGTGCAGTGGTCTGATCTCAGCTCACTGCCTCCTCCACCTCCCAGGTTCAAGCAATTCTCATACCTTAGCCTCCCGAGTAGCTGGGATTACAGCCATGAACCACCATGCCTGGCTAATTTTTGTATTTTTGGTAGAGACGGAGTTTTGCCATGTTGACCAGCCTGGTCTCGAACTCCTAGCCTCAAGTGATCTACCCACCTCAGCCTCCCAAGATGCTGAGATTACAGGTGTGAGCAACCTGTGTAGAACACAATCGAAAATCTATTTTTTCAATGCCTGCAACTTTTTTCTTTTAAGATTTCCCACCGGTCCTAAAATACTCAGAGACATTTTTTTTAAAAAACTGAGGACATAAGAATGTGTTTTATGTGATTTGACATGGAGGGGCCATTCCTAAAAATAGACCTTGATGCCTATTCTAAGCAGTATGCTGCATCAGATGCTGCAAGCAGACTTCAGTGCTGAGACCATCACTTGGCAGCAAATTTAGATTTGTCTTTCCAAACTTAGGTCATGTTCTCTTTTGATGTTTATTATTTTTAAACTGTTTAATTTGCCCTCTGCAGTGCTAATTTCTGGCAGAGGAAAAGTTTGAGAACTTGCAAATTAAGAACTTTTGTTATTGCAGAAGATACTAGTGAGACGGTGTATATTGTGGCTTGGAGTCAGAGGCCTGGGTTCCATTCTGAGCTCTTCCAATCACAAGCTGTGTAACATTAAGCAAGTTGCTCTGAGGCGCTCAGTTTCCACATCTATGTAATGGTGAAAATAATAGCTATTTCATTTGGTTGTGGTGGGCATAAAATGGGTTATTATAATTAGTAACACCTATCAACATGTTAAATGCATCTTATATTGGTTCAGTAATTCTAAATGTAGGAATTTGTATTACAGATATATTGGCACAGTTGCACAAATGGTATGTATGAAAAGGTTTGATATGCTTCTGAATGTGAAAAAAACAGAAAGAGAATTAAAAGGCCAACTATATAGTGGGGAAAATCTGGAAAATGATATTTAATACTTGAAAGCTCTTAAAACTAAATCAAGAAAAAATATCATATTAGACAAATGGGCAAAGACGATAAGTATATAGATAAGAAGAAATTTAGTTGATTACTAAATATGTGATAATATGTTAATATTTACCAGGAATAAATAAAAACACACAAAATATAAAATAATTATATACCATTTGTTCATTATAAAATTAGCAAGATTTTTAGAGAAAGTAATAGCATTTGCATGTGGAACTAGAGTTCTCATGCTCTGTTGATGGGGTTATAAACTGTATAAGCATTCTGTGTCATATTTGAACAATATGTAAACATCTCAACTTTGTTTTCCCCCTGGAATGTAACCCCCTTCTAGGAATGTACCTGAGAAAATAAATGCATATGTACTCAGAGACGCATGTATTTCAAAACAGCATTGACAATAGAAGATAAAAACAAACAAGTAAAATGTGCAATAAGAAATTTGATCAGAAAGGATTATATCAATCATGAAAATACACAACAGTATAAAACTCACTGTTAGAGCAGATAAATGAGAAAGAAGAGTCAAATGTTATCACTGTAAAAAAAACTACCAATTGTAAGGTAAGCAATAAAAGAGAAAGAAACAAACCATAAATAAAATAATCAGGAAAACAGTTAACAAAATGACAGGAGTAAGTCCTTACCTGTCAATAATAAACTTGAATGTAGATGGTTTAAATTCCCCAATTAAAAGATTTTGGACTACTGAATAGATTTGCTAAAAAGACCCAACTATACGCTGCCTACAAGAGACTTACTTCACCTATAAAGACACACATAGACAGATAGTGAAGTGATGGGAAAAATATTCCATTCAAATGGAAACCAAAAGCATGCAGGAGAAGCTATACTTATATCAGACAAAATAGACTTTAAGTAAATCAACAACAATATAAAAATAGATGAAAAGATTATTATATAACGATAAAAGAATCAATTCAGCAAGAGGATATGACAATTGTAAATATATATGCACCCAACACCAGAGCACCCAGATATATAAAGCAAATATTATTAGAGCTAAAGAGAGAGAGAGAGAGACAGAGGCAGAGAGAGAGACAGAGAGAGAGAGAGAGAGAGACACAACCTAATACAGTAATCATTGGGGACTTCATCATCCCGCTTTCAGCATTGAACAGGTCATCTGAACAGAAAACCAACAAAGAATCATCAGACTTAATCTGTCCTATAGACCAAATGGACCTAACAGACAATTACAGAATAGTTCATTCAGCAGCTACAGAATACGTTTTCTCATAAGCACATGGAAAACTCTCCATGTTAGATCATATGTTGTCCACAAACTAAGTATCAACAAATTTTAAAATATTGAAATTGTATCAAATATCTTTTCAGATCACAACAGATAAAACTAGAAATCAATAACAAGATGAACTTTGGAAACTGTATAAAATATGGAAATTAAACAACATAATCCTGAACAACCAATGGATCAGTGAAGAAATTAAGAAGGCAATAAAAAAAATTTTTGAAACAAATGAAAATATGAACACAACATATCAAAACCAATGGGATACAGCACAAGCAGTTCTAAAAGGAAAGCTTTTAGCAATAACCACATCAAAAAATTGAAGCATTTCAAATAAACAACCTAATGTGGCACCTCAGGGAACCAAGAAAGCAAGAACAAACCAAAGTCGAAATTAGTAGAAGGAAAGAAAGGAATAGGGCAAAACTAAATGAAATAGAGACCCCAAAAAAACTTCAAAAGATCAATGAAATGAAAAGTTTCATTTTTTAAAAGATAAACAAAATTTTAAAAATAATTAGATAGACTGAGAAAAGGAGACAGAAGATCCAAAAGGAGACAGGAAACTATAAATAAAATCAGAAGTAAAAAATGAAACATTACAACAGATACCACAAAAATGCCAAGTGTCATTAGAAACAATTATGAACAATTATATACCAACAAATTGCAAACCCTAGAGGAAATGGGCAAATTCCTGGACACACGTAACCTACCAAGATGGAACCAAGAAGAAATAAAAAACCTGAACAGACCAATAATTAGTTACAAGATTGAATCAGTAATAAAAAGTCCTCCCAGCAAAGAAAAGCCCAAGACCAGATGGCTTCACTGATGAATTGTACCAAACTTTGAAAGAAAAGCAAACACTTCTCAGGTGTTAAAGAAGAAACAAATCTTCTTTAACTATTCCAAAAAATGGAAGACAAGGGAATTCTTTCAAACTCATTGAGTCTAACAATACCCTGATACCAAAATCAGAGAAGAACACAACAAAAAAAGGAAATAAGTCAATCTCCCTGATGAACATAGATGCAAAAATTCTTAACAAAACACCAGCAAACCAAATGCAATGACACCTTAAACAGATAATACATCATGATCAAGTGAGATTTATCCTAGGGATGCAAGAATGGTTCAATATAAGCAAATTAATAATTATATTACATTAAAATAACAGAATGAAGAAGAAAAAACATAAAATCATCTCAGTAAATGCAGGAAAAAATGATAACACTCAATATCCCTTCATGATAAAAACTTTCAACAAATTATTCATTTAAGGAGCATACCTCAACATGATGAAGGCCATATATTACAAAAGCCTTTCCTCTAAGCACTGAACAAGACAAGGATGTCCACTTTCACCATTCTCATTCAACATAGTACTGCTAGTCCTAACCAGAGCAACCAGATAATAGAAAGAAATTAAAAGTATCCAAATTGGAAAAGAGAAAGTCAAATTGTCCCTGTTTGCAGAAGACATGATCTTATAATATACAAAAACCTAAAGACTCCGCCAAAAGAGAAAAACCTCATAAGAACTGATAAATGAATTCAGTAAGGTCGCAGTATACAAAATCAATACACAAAAGTCAATAGCATCTCTATTTGCTTACTGAACTGTCTGAAAAACATATCAAGAAAACAATCCCATTTATAACAGTGACAAAATGTAAGACACCTAGGAATAAATTTAACCAAAGTGATGAAAGACCTCTATACTGAAAACTATGAAACACTAATGAAATAAACTGAAGATGAAAAAAAAGAAATAAAAAGATATTTCATGTTCATAAACTGGAAGAACTGTTATCAATAAAATGACCAGACTACCCAAAGCAATTTAATATGATCTCAATTAAAATATCAATTACATTCCTCACAGAAATATAAAAAACAATCCTAAAATATGTGTGGAACCTCAAAAGACCTTGGATAGCCAAAGCAATTCTGAGCAAAAAAACAAAACAAAGCAAAAAAAAAAAAAAAAAAAAAAAAACACCAAATGGCAAAGCTGAAGGCATCACACTACCTGACTTCAAAATGTACCACAAAGTTATAGTAACCAAAACAGTAAGGTATTGATGTAAAATCAGTCACATCAACCAATGGAACAGAATAGAGAACCCAGAAAAAAAATCCACATATTTAAGGCCAACTTATTTTTGACAAAAGTGTGATGCACATTGGGAAAAGGAGAGCCTCTTCAATAAATGGAGTGGGGAAACCTGATACTCATGGAGAAACCTGATATTCACCCCTGTCTCTCACCATATTAAAAAATCAACTCAAAATACATTAAAGGCATAAACTTAAGACTTTAAACTATAAAATTACTAGAAAAAAATATGGGAAAGGCTGCAGGACATTAGTCTAGGCAAAGATTTTATACCTAAGATCTCAAAAGCACAGGCAACAAAAACAAAAGTAGATTAATGAGGCTGTATTAAACTAAACCACTTCTGCGTAGCCAAGGTAACAATTAGCAGTGAGAAGACAGCCTGTAGGAGAAAATAATTACAAACTATTAATCTGACAAGAAATGAATATCTAGAGTATTCAAGGAACTCATTTCAGCAGCAAAAACGCCCACAAAAAATTCTGTTAAAAAGGGGGCAAAAGTTTTGAATAGACATTTCTCACAAGAAGACAACAATTGGCCAACAGTTACATAAAAAACATTCCATATCACTGATCATCAGGGAAATGCAAATCAAAACCATAATGAGGTGTCATCTCACCCCAGTTGGAATGGATATTATCAAAAAGATAAAAAATAACTAATAGTGGTGAGAATGCAGAAAAATTCATCAACAGATGAATAAAGAAAATGTGGTCCAGGTACGCAGTGCAATACTATTCGACAGCAATGAAGGAAACCATGTCATTTGCAGCAATGTGGATAGAACTGAATGCCATTATGTTAAGTGAAATAAACCAGACACAGAAAGACAACTATCACATATTCCGACTCACATATGGAGGTTTAAAAACTTAAGCTCATGGAGGTGGAGAGTGGAATGATAATTATCAGGGACTAGGGAAAGGTGGTGGAGGATGAAGAGGTTCGTGAATGGATACAAAACATACAGTTTGATAGAAGGAATAAGTTTTAACGTTCAATAGTAGAGTAGGGTGACCATAGTTAACAACAGTATATTGTGTATTTCAAAATAGAAGAGAAACTTTAAAATATTCCCAACACAAAGAAATGACAAATGGTTGAGGTGGTTGATATCCTACCCTGATCATTACACATCATATGCATGTATTAAACTATCACATGTATACCATAAATATGTACAATTAGTAGGCCTCAATAAAAGATTACAATAATTCCAATTTTCAAAAAAGCAATTGGTTCAATAAATTATATTGAAACACTATTCAGACACTTAAAATGATGCCACAGAAAGTACTTGTTGATGAGGAAAAAGAAGTCAGAATTTATTCATGAAAAAAAGAGGGAGAATTTCCAAATCTGTGAGTGGTCATAGCCCTCTCTGCCCCAGGGCCTTTGCCCAAGCTGTTTGCTTCAACTGAGGGTACTCTTTCTCCTCATCTCTCATCGTAACTGTGACTCTTCTTTGAGATCTGAGCTCACTCCCTGAAATCCGGGCCATGAAACTTCCTATTTCCCATGCTTGCTGCACTCCATATGTCTTCTTTGAGGCATGTTACATAATAGTCATTCAATAATTATTTCATCAATCGGTTTTGGTGTGTGTCTCCTTCCAAAGCACAAGCTCTAGCAGGGCAGGCAGAAGCTGGCTTCGTTTCTCTCTGGAGTAGCCCAGTGTCCACAGTTTGGCAGGTATGGAGGAGTTGAACATTAACATGATTCATTCTGGAGAGGAAAAAACTATGCGTGTAACAAGAAAATACTTTAAAATATCACTCTGTGCTTTTCTCTTACAGTTTTGATTTTTTTTCTGTCCTATTCTTGCACATCTTTTGAAACCAGGTATGTTCTTATTTTTCTATTTTAGGTAATTTTGTTGTTATTGTTATATAGCAATGAAATCTCTTGAAATATAGAACTTTTATTTGGGAACTTGATGAACACTCGTTGTTATACAGACTTCGATATTATATGTCAAGAATGACATTTTTTTTTTCAAATCCTTGTACTTCGTATTTCTTTTTCTTGCTGCATTGGTTAGGACTTTTAGCACAATGTGGATTGCAAAAAGTGGCAGTGGACATTCTTGCTTCTTTCTGATTTTAAATTTATATTATTTCATCACTAAGTGTAATGTTTGCTATAGGTTTTCAATGGCTATGTCTTATCACTTATGCTAAGAGTTTATATAATAATTAGGTGTTATATGCTTTTGCAGTCACATATTAAAATGATCTCTTCAATTTTTTTCTTAATCTGTTAATGTAGTAAAATAATAGAATCTATGTTTATGAGTTTGGCCTATAATTCTTCATTCTTGTACTTTTCCTGTCAAATTTTAGGATCAATGTTATGCTCACCTCAAATATGAGTTAGGGGTGATCCTTTATTTTCAGTTTTCAGAAAAGTTTGCATAACATTAGGATTTCTTGAATACATGGTGGAACCTACATGTAAAACCATATGGGATTGGTGTTCATTTTGTGGGGAGATTTTAAACTACTGATTCAATTTCCTTAATAAGACATTCCAGTTTTCTGTTTCTTTTTTTTGTCAGTTTTTGTGATTTTATGTTCTATTACTTTTCTTTTTTCTTTATTATATTTTATGAGTTCTTTTCAGAAGATTCATGTGGGAAAGGAAGAGTGGTGTGTACCAGCAAAATTCGTATCTCAATCAAAACGAAGGTCTTTATATTATAATGCACAATTGATTGTGTGGGTGCGTGCGTGTGAGAGAGAGAGCAGTAGAAAGAGAAAGAGAGACACACGTAGTGGGGGAAAGCACGTGTTATTGTAATCTTTGCTTTTTCAGCCCATGGGAATCAGCAGCTCTAGAGCTAGCCACAATTCAGACTCTGTTCTTTATCTAGCCTTACTAACAGCCTACTTCCTACAAAGATGGCATGTTCGTGTGATCTCTCCATCACCATCTTCATCTGGGACACAAGAAGCCCCTGCGAGGAGCCGTCAGTTTCACTCCCGCAAGTATACATTGTGGAGACTCACATTCTGCTGACCTTGCCTGAGGCGTCGTGCCTCTGTGTTTTCTCCTACTCCTTTAATGCACTTTTTAGGTCTTGATTATAAATTTTAAGTGGGATTTACTGATGTTTTCTACTTTCTTTTCAAAAGTATCTTATATCTGTTCTCCTATTGTTTGGGGAGATTTGCAAGGGGAGAATGGAGTACAGATGCCTTCAGAACATCATCTCAAAACTGTATGTCACAGTCTGTGTTCTTAAAAAAAAAAAATCTTGCATCCAAATAGTATGCCTCAGTCCTTGCACTACTTTCCTACACTATTTGCCCCAATATTTGTGACCAATTCACCTTTTGCATTGTTCTCACCATAGGTACTGTGATGAGGTTTCTATTTGCCTTCTCACATTGCCTGTCCCTCTGAGAATTACTAAGTCACATAATAGATTCCTTCCACCTTTCCTACTTGCCTTGCTTTATGTACAAACTTCGAAGCATCTGCTGTGCTGATAAATCTGTCCTTCTTAATAGCTCAGATGCTAAAAGCTGACAAAAGATGACAAGGGGAAATCACACCAGTGTTTTTCCACACGAGGGGTACTAAGAAACGCAAATAAGCTGGAATCCTAAGATCTGGTTTCAAATTCTATTTCTTTCACTTACAGCCATGGGATCTCATGTAGGCTCTTTAAAAGTTTACTGAGCCTGCATTTACTCGGTTGTAATGTAAGGGGAGCAACGATGAAGAACGTTTTTTTTTTTTTTTTTTTTTTTTTTTTTTAAATTGTGTTTCTGTTTTTCCCAGGCTAGATTTGGGTAGAAAAATTTCGGCTCAAATCAAACAATGAGTCCTGGGTTGTAGCGTTTA